>OY757921.1:4914124-5014124 GCA_963585895.1 Sepioteuthis lessoniana | reverse complement strand
CACCGGATACTGGTGCTGAATAAATATATTAAGCACGCATTCTTCTCTGTGAATCATTCACCTCGACGAGACAGCAGATTTTGAGTATCGTAAATGATTAAAAAGTTCTGTTTGACCCACTCATGGGACCCTCTCTGGTACTACCACACCAGATCAGAGAAATGTCAATGAAGGGGTATTCCACATTGCCCAAAGCTTCCGTAGTGAAGCCTCACCCCCAAATGCTTTTGTGTCATACCCATGACACACATTAGTGGGAGGTGTTATCTCTCTGAAGAGGTGCCCGTGGTGTAATGGTTAGCGTCGCAGGATAGGGACACGGCAACACGAGTTCAAATCCTGGACGTGACTGATTGCATTTCACATAGCACTAATACCCTTGGGGAAGGTATGAATCCAAAATATTCTCGCTCCAGCCATGGGTAAATAGTAGGGTAGACTAGGTTCTTCAGCCTTGGTGAGGCAACTAGTCTAGGAGAAGGAAAACTCTGAATTCAAACCTGTTAAACTCTGCTTAAAAATTGACCTTGGGTCATATCCTGCCCGAGCAGAGGGGTTGGCTAAATATGATCTCTCTGAAGAGTTGCAGTCAACGTATTTGGCAGCCTTCCCATAGCCGACTAGGCTGCATTCATGTCTTAGAAAACAAAATCTGATTGAGTTGCGATAAATAGCAAAGCACACAAAAATTTAAAAGATGAAAGGAAATACAGGTTTTTTTTTCTTTTAAAGTTTTTCAATAAAGATAACTTTTTACTATGTTTCATCTAAAAATAAAAATCGATAAAGGACGCTATCAAAAATAACATTTGAAAAAATAACAACACACATACCGCCGTGAAAATTCCAGAAACTGGATGTCATGAGTAAAAGAAAAAGAATGGAAGAATAGCATATGCATAGGTATAGATGAAACGGTTAATCATATAAAGAGCGAATATTGCAAACTAGCTCAAAAGGAATATAAGTGTAAGCATGACTGAGAGGACAAGGTGATCCACAAGGAATTGTGCAAGAGATTAAATTTTGGCCATACCGACAAATGCCATGTATTTAATCAATTCCTCTTCCGAGAATAGAATGTGACACAAGGTGTAAACTGCTTTTAATTCATAGTTTTCGTTCTCTTCGACTGATTGTTTAAAGAACCAAGTTTGCCTCACTATTTAGCCATTAGTAAGAGGTTGAAGAGAGGGGTTTATGCCTAATGTGCAGTAAAAACACAAATAAACTCGACCAGAATTTTAACTATTTTTATTTCCAGCAACAATTATCGTTACGTGAATCGCACCACCAACTGACTAATGCTAAATGTACTAAATAGAATCTCTCCTAGAAAATAACACACATAAAATTTATTGGGACTTAGAGTTACAATTGGATCAACCAATTCCGACTAGCAAAACCAGGCAAGTGTTTATTATTAAGAAATGGAAAGCGTGAAAATAAAACCAAAAGAATAAAAAAAAGATAATGGATGTGGACATAGAGATAAAAAAAAAAAAAAGATGAGGAACATGCAGGAGTCAGTGATGTCATTTGTTGTTGGTTATCTTGGAACGGTTTCCAAAGGCATGAATAAGAAATGGGTGAATTAGAGACCAATGAATAATGATGATGGTCCTGACTAGTGTATTACGAACTGAAAGAATGCTTACAAGAGGCCGGGAAACCTGAGTAGATTTGTTGTCACTCGGGCTTCAATTCAATTACGAATACTGAGAAGAGTCCTGGAGACTTGAGGACGCATGCTGTCACTCAAATCATGGGATAAACCATCAGCTAACGTCGGTGTGAAAAATTCTAGGTAGTAAAATAATAATAATAATAATGATAATAATAATAATAATGATAATAATAATAATGCGAATAAATGGAAAGATTGCAAATAGGAAGACATGAACATGCATCAGAAAGTGAAACTTCAAGAGAGAAACTGAATCTTTTTAAAAGCAATGCAAAACAATGACATAATTCCTTATTAGGTTGAAGTGAAAATTCATAATACGATACAGAATTGCAGTTGTAGGTTAATTTACGAAAGAGACGAAATAATTAACATTATAAACGAATGCAAGTAACTAGTACAGAAGGCATGATTGGAGTGAAAGGTGATCCACAAGGAATTGTGCAAGAGATTAAAATTTGACCCTTATCATATTTACCAACCCCTCCGCTCGAGCAGGATATGACACCAGGTCAATTTTTAAGTGGAGTTTAACAGGTTTGAATTCGAAGTTTTTCTTCTCCTAGTCTAGTTGCCTCACCAAGGCTAAAGAACACAGTCTGCCCTACTATTTACCCATAGCCGGAGGGAGAATAATTGGATTTATACCTTTCCCAAGGGTATTAGTGCTATGTGAAATGCAATCAGTCTCGTCCAGGATTTGAACTCGTATCGCCGTGTCCAATTCCTGCGACGATAACCATTACACCACGGGCATTAAAATTTGACCCTTATGTCGAATGATATATGTGCAAACAAGAATAAGTGCTTGAGAAAAAGACGCTAAAAATTAGCAAGAACTTTGAGATTCTATAGATGATGCTATCCAGACAAAAGACGACACCAAGTGTTGATTAATGAGAAAAAAAGAGAACTATTCATCGAGTGAATTTCGACGTTCCGGCAGACAACATAGAGAAAATAAAATAAAACGAAAAAATTGACAAAATTTCGGACATTGCCGGGGAACTAAAAACGGACAACTGTGGAACAAGAGGGTGACGGCTGATGTTTGTGCACTTTGATCAGTTCCAAGAGGCTTGGGGAAAAGAGTGGGTGAACTGGTTGATAGAAGAAGAATGGAAACCATCCAAACCACAGTGTTTTTAGGATCAACTAGAATACTGAGCATAGTCATGGAGACTTGGCGAGACTAAAGTAACTTAGACTCCAGTGAAAGACCCTCATTAAAACTAGTATGAAAAACTCGCAAGCAGTGAAATAATGAGAACGTTGCCACGAAGCTAAAGATTTTATTTGGTTTGGTTTAGTTTAGTTTGGTTTATTTTATTCATAAATTGACCTTTATGTTTTATTTAATGCTAAAGCAATTCTGTTAAAAAGAGAATCGTTATACAATCTACGAGAATCATTAAATAAGTTTCCAGACTTTTTTCGTATGGCCACTTTTATTGATAGTACACACATGAAACTCTAGTCCCCTTCGAAGTAATCTCCTCCGGCTGCATTGCACTTGTACCGTTCCAACAACTTCTGGAAGGCCCCATGAAAGTAATCTTGTGTGAGCGTGTCAATAACCTTCGTCACAGCCTCTTCCATCTCTTCAATTGTCTCATAACGACAGCCTCTGAGCTTAGGGAATAACCAAAAGTCACAGGGAATAAGGTCTGGACTATAGGTAGGCTGAGGAACTGTCTTGAGGCCTATCTTGGTCAAAAAGTCTGTGATAAGGATGGAGTAGTGGACTGGTGCATGGTCCTGCTGGAAATGCCACTGACCCGATTTGAAGAGTGCTGTCCTATTCCGACGGAATCTCTTCCTGAATTCCCTTAAAACCTCAACATAGTAACCCTAACCCTAAACCAAATCCTTTGGCCAATCAACACTGGTGTATTGACTTCCTTACTCCTCCCACACCTCTCATTCTCCCTCACAGACTCCCTGCCTTCCTTGAATCTCTTATGTCACTCAAAAACTGATGCTCGATTCATGAAATATGCTCCAAAACAGTCTGAAGCATTCCATACGTTTCTGTGGCATTTTTTCCAAGTTTAAAACATAATTTTTTGCATGTCGTTCTTCTAATGTGTCCTCACGTCGAGATTGCATTTTTGAAATTTACTGGCTGTGACAATCAGGCTTTAGTAGGGTGTATTCCATTTCTTGCTGTAGCTGTTCATTTGAACCTGAAATAATAAAAATTAGTCAGTCATCTCATATTATGTCTAGCAATAAATGTCTGTACAAAAAAAGTCTGGAAACTTATTGAATACACCACGTGACTCATATATGGTAGGATAGAGAGTTCATAGATTTCCCATGTGTATTTATTCCAGGGTGAACGTAATTGCGTGTCTTGATTATGAACTGGTTTAAACTCAGCTTAAAAATTGACCTTGTGTCATATCCTGTTGAGATTCCCGTGGTGTAATTGTTATCGTCGTTGGAAATGGACACGGTGACACGAGTTCAAATCCAGGGCGAGACCGATTGTATTTCACATGGCACTAATACCCTTGGGAAAGGTATGAATCCAATTATTCTCCCTCCAGCTAGGGGTAAATAACAGGGCAGACTAGGTTCTTCAGCCTTGGTAAGGCAACTAGTCTAGGAGAAGGAAACTTTGAATTCAAACCTGTTAAACTCCGATTAAACTTTGACCTTGTGTCATATCCTGCCCGAGCGGAGGGGTTGGTAAATATGATTATGAACTGGTTTATTTCGATGTCACAGTTACAAAACGTTAGATAGTAAGCCACAGGGACTAAAGAGTTAATGGAACATAAAGTTTAAGAAATCTTGAAATCATATTAAAAACACAGGAAAAAAAATAATCGAATCCGGAGACCCGTGGAAGAATTGGGACTGAATAAATTACAGTATTGATAAGATTGGTATCAATACTGAGATGAGACCAGAAGAGCAGATTTGGTTGGTTGGTTGGTTGGTGGGATTTTATGGCATATAAAACTTTGTTGGTTATTTAACGCCAAATCCACAGATTATTTGTATAAAAATACAAATAATCTCTTCTTTTTCGAACAATTCAGTTTAGCATTAGCACACTGTTTAATTGTCAAAAATATTTCTCTTTCAAGCTATTCAGTTTAGTCAAACAGTTCTAATTCAAACAATTCAGTTTAGCATAAGTATGCAGTTTAAATGTCAAAACAGTTCAGTTTGGCAAAAATACGCAGTTTAAATGCAAAAGAAGTAAACTCTCGAAACTACACTTAAGTTCTATTTGACACAAAGATAGGACCCTATTGGGTACTACCACTCTGGGCCAGAGTGAAACCTGGAGCGATAACAATAACGGGGTACTCCGCATTCCCCAAAACTCCAGCATCAGATTGTTTAGTGTCATATCGAGGACACTTGTTAGTGGGGGTGTTCTTACCACTCAGCAGAGATTCAGTCGTTGTAATCTACAGCCCCAGCCGACTGGGCAACAGAAGTGCAAAGAAGACTTGTTGTCACATGGTCTTCAATGAGAGCCACCAGGTATTAAAAGAAAAAAAAGTAAAGTTGGCTCCCGTAGTCTAGGGTGACCAGGAGGCTTTCTTTTCAATAGCTACTACACCGAAGTGTAGGAGAGGGTGATACTCCTTTCCCAGGATTGCTCCCCTTTACCCTTGATACGTACCTTATATTGCTGAGTGTTAAGCAAGTAGGTATCGAGTACCATTTTTAAGGTCCTCGGTATGACGCAACCTGTGATTGAACCCAAATCTCCTGAACCATTGGCGAACACTCAAGGTCAATAGTATAGAGCAGAAAACAACAATAGCAACAAGAAAATTGATCATATTTTTGGTTGGTGTATCTAAACATTAGGTTTAGGTTTCTTCATTTAATGGCATATCAACCTTCTTGGGTTATTTGATACCAAAATCATCCATCTAGAAGAACAGCAGTAATGCTATTTAACCTATAGCTGAGAGGATAAGGGGTTCATACCTTTCCCAAGGGTATTTGTCCGAATCTAAACATTAAAAAGTAAACAAATGAATAAATAGAATTCTTACATATTCGTCCAAATGTTTTGTTTTTTATTTTATGATATCTGCTTCCTTTTGCCTAGTTCGGTTGATTTACTAAGTCGCTGTCTTTCTTGGGGCCATGAATTACTTGTGACTTTTTTTTTTGGTTTTTTTTTTTTTTGCTTTGTTTTTTGTTTTTTGTTTCCTTTGCTTTTTGTTTTTGCTTTTCCGGACCGTAAAGGCTATTTCTAAAGATGCCATCTTAGAATTGCGACATAACGAAGGAGACCAGCATTTGATTTCCAAATAATCAACGGAAGTAGACCAGATGTCTTCCAAGGAATACGGTTTCTAGGAAAGACAGCGTATCTTGACTATGTTCGTCTTATAGCTTATCAGTGGACAATTGTAAATATAATCTAGCGTCTAAATACATTCCTTGCCAAAATGATTAGACGTAATTATAATATATATATATATATATGTGTGTGTGTGTGTGTGTGTGTGTGTAAATATTGAATGTGACGGAGACAAAGCATAGTTTTAGAAGTATTCATATTTTCCAAGTCCAAGTCCTTTCGAGCTGTTGTCAAGAATGAGACATCAGTTTTGTGGTTTTGATCCTCTCTCTCTCTCTCTCTCTCTCTCTCTCTCTCTCTCTCTCTCTCTCTCTCTCTCTCTCTCTGCTAAGATGGTAAATGACGTCGTTAAACCAAAGAAATTTCTCCCGAAATATCTCGTCAGCCGTTCAGTGAATTGCATTGCTTTCACAGATTTCCTTCAATAGCTGTTTGTCTTTAATTTCTATCCAAAATCCAGCTCAGTCGGTATGATACGCAGACTGCATCTCTGCCAAGGAGTAAGACTCCTCCATTTACGAATCTCCTAGATGGTAAGGCTCCAGTTCTGGAGATTTGTGAATGTGGAATACCTTTTCATTACTATTACTCCTAGATCCACTCTGATCCTGGAGTGGTAGGATCTGTTCAGGACAAAATGAAATATTTAATCCTTTACTAATCTTGAAACCATTAAACTGTGTGCAAGTGAACGAATAATGTTGTGTAGAATTACTGGGTTGCAATATTTGAAGCCATTTAGTGTCATGGTAATGTCGTTGAACTTCGTTTGATGGTGAGGCTCCTGTCTTTGTTTCGTTTGCTTGGTTTCGTTGGCTTTTTATGGCATATCCATTACTGAAGACTATTTAATGTCAAAGCCTCTTGATAAAAATTACATTTTATAGTTAGTAGATGACATTTCAAAACGAGTCAGATCTAATTTGCTTTGTTTTGGTTTGGTTTGATTTAATGGCATATCAACCATTGTAGGTTATTTAATAACAAATCCATTTTTATCGATATAAACAGTTCTATTTCTAACGATTCAGTTTAACACAGGTAAAGAGTTTAGATGTCAAAAACAGTCCTATTTCAAATAATTCAGTTTAGCATGAGTACAGTCTATTTTAAATAATTCAGTTTATCATAAATACGCTGTTTATGTGTCGAAACATTTCTATTTCCAGCAATTCAATTTTGCATAAGGACACAGTTTAGTTTTATTTAACCTAGAGATAGGACCCTCTCAGGTGCTACTTCTTTGGACCAGAGTTGATCTGGGAGTGATAGCAATAAAGGGATACTCCGCATTCTCCAAAGCTCCAGCATTTCTGGAGCTTCACCATCAGATTGTTTAATGTCATATACCAGACACTCGTTGCGGTGGGTCTTACCCCTCTGAAGAGATGCAGTTGGTGTACTCTACAACTCCAGCTGACAGGGCCAGATCTAATTTGTAAGCATACAGTTAAATAGCTATACATACGATTGATAAGTGAATAGTTTGTAGGTGATCTTATTTTTAAATGATTGCGAGATAATTTGTTTGCACACAAGTATTACATTTTTTTGCATTCAGTTAAATGGTTCTAAATCATTCAACACGATTCATTTTATTTAGTATTGATTTAGTATTGATCATTTCTTTGAAATCATCGAAATAGTTTCAGATATTGGAATCTAACGCAAATAGTTTTATCTGCTCAAAATTAAATGGTTTCAAGCATCGCTATGCAACTCTAACAATTCAATTTTGGAACGCAGTTAAATGGTTTCAAGTATTGTTAATCAACACTGATAATTCCATTCAACATTACTCATTTGTTTGCTCACAGTTTAATTTTTCCACATAATGTTATGTATCACTAATAATTCGATTAAACATCAGTCATTTGTTTACACATAGTAAAATAATCAAATAGTCCTATTTCGAACAATTCAATTTAGCATAAGTCATTTGTTTGCCTCTAGTTTAAATATCACACAGTTCTGTTTGACCCATAGATCGGAACATATCATTTGCAACCACTCCGGGCTAGAGTTGATCTGGAAGTGATAGCGATTAAGGGGTACTCCGCATTTCCCAGGGATGGAGCCTTGCTATCTGATGATTTAATGTCATATCTTGGACACACGTTGGTCGAAGGTTTTACCCATCAACAGAGATGCAGTATTTTAAAGCCCAAGCAGACTGGGCTGTCCAGTTTGGGAGTTTGGGGAACGGGGAGTATCTCATGATAATCCATACGCTCTGGTCCACTCTGATCTGAAGACGGAGAATGTTTTAGGTCATTTACTATATTTGAAAATAACAGTGTACAAACAAATCATCATCATCATCATCATCATCATATCGTGCCACTAGCACGGATATCCCTGACCCTCTCTCGCCACTTCTCGCTATCATTCATCCCCTCTGGCAGGTCTTCAGGGCTACATCCCGTATCCTCACATAGCTGTTGTATGTATGTTCGAGCTGGTAGTCCTGCTTTTGCTTGGCCATATGCGGGGGTCCATTGGAGTACATCACTTGTGAGCTCGTCCCTGCTTCTGCAGCAGTGTCCTGCACGTCTGGTTCGTGTAACTTGGATAGTTTTCGTGATGGGAGGCAGGTGGCCGTATAGTTGGTGTCTTGTGGGGTGTTTCCGCCAGGATTTGTTCAATATTGCTCGCAACATTCTTGTGTAATTGCCGTCAAACTTCTTCTCCAGCCGTTTAGTTAGCGTCTAAGTTGTGCATCCATAGAGCAGTATCGACACGACCACTGCTTGGAAGAAACTGCGTTTCATTTTATCGGTCAGGTCTGATTTCCAAATGATCGAAAGCCTATTGATAGCTGTCCATGCCTTCGTTAGCCGTGTGTCGATGTCTTTTTCGGTTGATGAGACGCTGCTTCCTAGGTAGGTGAATTTGTCTACCAGTTTCAGAGAGGTTCCGTCTAGCGTGGAAATAACTGAATATAATGTGGTATAATCAAACAAACAAATAAGCTCGTTTAATAATAATAATAATAATAATAATAATAATAATAATCAAGTCGTGCCGCCAGCACGGATATCCTTGACCCTCTCTCGCCACTTTTCTCTATCGTTCATCGCCTCCGGCAAGTCTTCTGGGTTACATCCTGTGTCTTCACATAGCTGCTGAATGTAAGTTCGGGCTGGTCGTCCTGCTTTTGCTTGGCTATATGTGGGGGTCCATAGTAGTACGTCACTTACGAGCTCGTCTTTGCTTCTCCAGCAGTGTTCGGCGTGTCTGGCTCGTCTGACCTGTATAGTTTTCGTGATGGGAGGCAGGTGGCCGTACAGTTGGCGTCCCGTGGGGTGTTGTCGCCAGGACTTGTTCAATATTGCTCTCAACATTCTTGTGTAATAATAATAATAATATATCTGAAAAGACCATACAACATTAAACATAGAATTTTGAATTGTTTTTACTCATTCACTTAAATTTGAGATCACTTGAAAGAGAATTGATCAACTTATTAGATAATGAAATAATTCATATCAATTTTTGTGAAAAATCCTGTAATTCTTATAAAGGCTAATAAAATTAATATTGTTCTGTGCAATTTTTCCTGGATTTTGTAGTCGTTATTTACTTTTGAAATTTTCAATGTCTCCCAGAAATTTGAAAAAAATTCCGATTAATAAAACAAAGTTCAATAAAGAAAAAGGAATCAACCTATCAATATTTCTGTGACCTTTGTTTCATACCTGTAAACAAAAAGATCGATACTTAGTCTGGTACGAAAGTCTTAGGACTAATCAATACATTTGAAAATTATTTTAATTCGATAGTAATATTTGATACCATGTAACCATTTGCATAAAAAAAAACAATTTTAAGAAACTTAACAAAAAAACGTAAATATAAATGAACAATGGACACAGTTCCTAGAGTAATTCGTATTCTGTAAAATCACTTCAGCAATTAATAATGGCAGTTGAAATTTCGGAAAAAATATAGAATTATATTTGGTAAATCTCTTTTCTGCTTTATAGATTTGTGTCCTATTGTTTGTGCTCGTTCAGTTTAGATTGTAATTATGAACAGGAGTTATAATATGCTAGTATACTCATATCAATACTCTGATTATTATTATTATTATTATTATTATTATTATTATTATTATTATTATTATTATTATTATTATTATTCACTCATTAGAGCTTTTCACATCAGCGTTAGCCGATGTTTTTTTACTGGAGTCTGAGTGACAGCAAATCTCCTCAAGTTTCCAGGACTTTTCTCAGTATTACTAAAGGGACGAGAGGACTTGGATTACCAAACATTCAAACATTCTCTTATGATTTTTTTGGTTTGATTTGGTTTGGTTTTATGGCATATCAACTTTTTAAGGATTACTAAAGGGACTAGAGGACTTGGAAGTTTGCGGACGAGTGGAAACAAGCCAAACGACTGCATTATTTAGAACGTGGCCGTTCTAAATAATGCTGTCGTTTGGCTTGTCTCCACTTGTCCGCAAAATTCCAAGTCCTCTAGTCCCTTTAGTAATCCTTTAGTTACTGTTCCAAACACACCAATTACAATTGGTATAATAGTCACCTGCATGTTCCACAGTTTTTTCAATTCCCTAGCAAGGTCGAGGTACTTATCCTTCTTTTCACATTCTTTCAGTTTTATTCTGTGGTCAGCTGGGACAGCAAAGTCAACTATTTTTCAAGTTCTTTTTTTTTTGTTGATTATTATTAAGTCTGGTCTTCTGGCCGGGATTAGGTGATCCGTTTGTATGTTAAAGATTATTATTATCATTACTATAGTCAAAGTGTTTCGGTGGTTGTACACTCCGGTCTTCTTCAGTTGAATCTTTATTTTTCATTAATTGGAAAATTTTGAAATTTATCGATATCAGGCATATCAAAATTATACAATGGGCAAAACGTTAGTTGTATACTAAAAATCCAGATAAGGATATTAGTCTAAGTAGTTTAGCGAATAATATCGACAGTCATCGAACTTTTGATCCCTTTCTAGATCTAAATGGTAAGTTCACGCACACACACACACACACACACACACACACACACACACACATATATATATATATATATATATATATATATATATGTCAGTTCAGATATCAACACTAGTCGGTAGAGCTTGGTGACTAAAAGTTTCTCGCCTACGGGATCACCTGGCTAAACAGTTCCCACCTATCTACATTATTCATAACTTATGTCTACAGGTGCTCATTTCTAATATTTTGCACCCTTTATGAATATACCTATTTTTTTAAAAATATATATATATATATATGTGTGTGTGTGTGTGTTTGTGTGTGTGTGTGCGTGTGTGCGCGCATGTGTCTATGAATGTAATTATATATATATATATATATATATATATAGGGAGAGAAGAAACTCAAATTATTGAGAGAAATATTGTTAATTTCTTGATATTTTTTTATATCTTAATATTTGGTCTATCACACGAGTATTGAGCACATCTTTTAGCTTTTGTTGCTACCATGGTCTTCCCCTTTATTATACAATTCTCTCTCTTTCTATAGATAGATAGATAGATAGATAGATAGAATAAGAGTAAAGAAAGCGATGAGACAAGCCATCTATTTGTTATGTTTTGACCTTCGACCCGGCCCAAAACAAAATGCTATTCCACGGTGATGCACCGGAAGGAAGTGACACATTCCAATGGCCAGTAATCGAAAGAGATCGCATGGGCGGATTAAGGCTTATAATATGGGACAAGGTGAAGGTCCCACTTTGCCAATACAGACTGATGCACCGGAAGAGAGTGACCTCTGAACTGCATGACAGTTATTTCCTCTTGATGACGATTAAACATTCGATTTCAAAGATCCAGTGGGCGATCGTGTGGGCGTTGAATTATTATTTAACTCAGTTGAGTTTGAGTCAACGAAGCAGTTGCCAGTAGAATTCCAGACAACTAGAAACCAGATGTGGTAGGGAAAGCCACACCCGACCGAGGGGGCCCTCGGAAACCCCGATGGAGTGGACCCCAGCATCAGGAGAACAAGAAAGACACAACGTGACGGTCATAACAGTGGGGTCAAGATATTACAGTTTATATTCGATCTCCAGCTCCCTCCCACATGCAACCCTTGAACAACCCATTCGAACCCTTGCAATAAAGTGAGAGGTAAATATATTTATAAAGAAGTCTTCATGCGTCGTTTATTACTGCCTGCGTCGTTATCGTTGTGTCGTTGTGAATTATTCTACATATATATGTGCACGTATGTAGATGTGAATCTGCATATGTGACTATATAACATATTTTCAAATTACGACATCGTCAGGAGAACTCTTTTAATCAAACAAGTTTTTATAAGATGTTTTAAAAGGAATTTCCTAAAAGAATCTACACGTCGCAAAAGAAGCAACGAAAAATGATCCTGTAGCATAGAATAACCAACAGTAAAATAAGATTTATCTTTTGTATCAAACTGTTTTGAACTGGCTGTTTTCTAATCTCTGCATCTCGTGACCACCTGACGCTGAGGTCAACATGTGGTAGACTTTTTTTAGGCGTGGATTGGACATGTTTTAAATTAGCCGTAACTGTTTTAATTAAATCTTCATTTGCTTATTTAGATATTCATGTGCGAACCCATTCGTACATTCTGTATCTTCATGGTGTTTTTACTAGGGTATACTTTGATATAAAAATCATTTAAGGTCAGTGTTTCGGGACTTTTTATTCATTTATCGTCATATGCTTCAATTGTCGTCTTTATATAGTACAGTGTGCTTTTAATTCCTATATCGGTTCTATGATTATCCATCTAGAGGCGTCAAGTTTGAATATAAATCTTTCAAACATGCTTTTCAAAATTTTGAAAATTTACATTATCGTATTGAAAATATCGCGTATCATCCCATCGAAATATTTTGGTAGGGCGTTTTCTTTTCTATTTTTTTTTTAATTTTATTTGATTGATTGAGTAATTGATTTCAACACTTCTTGGCTTATTTTTGTTAGAAGGTTAGGGAATCGCATTCATTATGCTGTAATTTCTATATTTTGGGGCTATTTGTTTCTAAAAAGTTTATTTTTATTTTTTGCACACAGTCATGTTAAATACGAATATTCTTTAACATATCTATTTGACCCAGAACAGATCTAAGAGATTAATTCTATTTATGACCTTTCTATTTGACCCAGAGCAGATCTAAAAAAGAACTATAACATATCTATTTGTCAATAACCGGAGAGTAATGGCAATGAAGTGGCACTTCTTCACATCTCATATTTCCAAAACTGAACCCTCACCATCAGATGCAGTTTAGTTTCCTTGTTAGGTCAGCACCTTTTTTTACGAAAGGGTAGGTCTCTGCAAGGAATACAGTCAAAGTGTTCTAAGCCTACTGACAGACCCCTTTTTTGTAATATTTCGTATTTATAGAGCATCGAGAACGTTTTTCAAGGTTTGATGGTTAATCTTGTGTTGTTGTATTTGAATGTTTACCAGGTTTGGTGTTGGTGTGTATAGATCAGTTGATTTGTGGCTCTAATTCTTTTATTTCTCAGTAGTTTTATGGCCCAATCAGCTGGGGCTGCAAAATAAACCAACTGCATCTTTACAAAGGAGTAAGACTCCCTAAAGAATGTCACTAAATGACACTAAACAATTTGATGATGATGCTCTAGTAATGCTGGAGCTTTGTAAAATGCGGAGTACTCATTCATTACCATCACTCCCAAAGTGCTACCACTCAGGCCTGGAATTGTAGCACCTGATAGGGTCTTACCTATAGGTCAGATATAAATGTTTGACATTTGAATTGTATACTTATGCTAAACTGAATTGCTTGAAATAAAACAGTTTGATCATTCAGTTAGTGTAAATAAAATGTGTTCAAACAAACGATTAATAGTAATAGTAAATATAATTATTCGTATCAAATAAAAACAAGTGAAACTCTTGAAATGAGTGAAAAAAAATGAGCTCAGGTCTATTTAAAAATGTTATCAACAAAATCTGTTTCGAAATGATATATCTAATATATATGTATAAAAAGGATTTGGCATTAAATAGCCAACAATGGTTGATATGCCATAAAACCTAACCAAACAAATCCTATATATTTAATATATATGTATAAAAAGGATTTGGCATTAAATAGCCAACAATGGTTGATATGCCATAAAACCTAACCAAACAAATCCTATATATTTAATATATATGTATAAAAAGGATTTGGCATTAAATAACCTACAATGGCTGATATGCCATAAAACCCAACCAAACCAAATCCTATATATTTAATATATATGTATAAAAAGGATTTGGCATTAAATAACTTACAATGGTTGATATGCCATAAAACAGAACCAAATCCTATATATTTAATATATATGTATAAAAAGGTTTTGGCATTAAATAACCTACAATGGTTGATATGCCATAAAACCAAACCAAACCGAAAAAATCATAAGAAAATGTTTGAATGTTTTGTTTGGTTGAGCTGTCCTTCCTTTGGTGCCGTTGCTTCCTCTATTAAAATTTTCTATATTCATTCGGGTATTGTTTAAGTGTGTTTAGTAAGATTTTTGTTTCACATCATAGGTCATGTTGTATTGGTTTTGTTTCAGTTTTACGGTGAGTTTCCCACCCCCGCGCGTTATTTTCTGTTTTGTTATTTTAATGCAATAGATTTTGTTGTTGTCGTTATTTTTTTCCTTTTAATCTTTAGCTACAGCTGTAACATACCCATTATAAACGGATATGTGAAACGTACATATTCATACCGGTACACAAATCGTTCATAATATCCATAACGTGAGGTGCCCGTGGTGTAATGGTTATCGTCGCAGGAATTGGACACGGCGACACGAGTTCAAATCCTGGACTGATTGCATTTCACATAGCACTAATACCCTTGGGAAAGGTATGAATCCAATTATTCTCCCTCCAGCTATGGGTAAATAGTAGGGCAGACTAGGTTCTTCAGCCTTGGTGAGGCAACTAGTCTAGGAGAAGGAAAACTGTGAATTCAAACCTGTTAAACTCCGCTTAAAAAATTGACCTTGTGTCATATCCTGCCCGAGCGGAGGGGTTGGGTAAATATGATAATGTCCATAACGCAAATATAGATAATATAGGAATCCTGAAACACAAAACACTTACGACTTCTTAGTTTAGGTAAGACACTTTTTATTACCTTTGAGTTAAAAGGTTTTTTGACATAAGGAAAGAGATACACAATCTTTCTATGCTGACTTTTCCATCTGCCCCCACCACCACCACCACCACGTGCGGCACCCGCCGCAAGGCCTCAGCGAGCTTCGAAAGTCACCCTTCTTCTTCGGACGCTAAAACACAACTACCTGACTTTTCTCAAATCCGCAAAATCCTCCGCGAACGCTTCCGGTGCATGACGTCATTCACATCCCCCGATCATATTTTCTAACTGGGATTTTTATTTTGACATCTCTGAATAACACATTCTTCCCGCGCGCGCGTGAACACCTGCGCTCATGTTGCACGTAACTAACCCACGCGCTAAGCGAAAGGTTCTCAGCCTAACAAAACCGAAAGGCAAGATATATAAAAAGAAATCCCTCGGCCATTTTATTACACTGCTGTTGTTATTTTATATATCATTCTATTTTGGTTAATCTTTTTATATTGTCTTCAAGTGTTTGGCTACTAGTTTCGTTTTGCGAACCGTTTTATCACCTTCTCTCTCACTGGGACCGTAACCTGGTCGGGATGTAGCGTTTCTTAGACAGGAGTAGATTGTTTGAGCCCATCCCTTTCCAGCTTTCCTTCTTCAAGACCGGCTACCGTACTAAAGTTTAAGTGTGCAGTCTGCCCTACTATTGACCCGTTGCTGGAAAAACAATAGTTGGAGGAATACCTTTCCTTTTAGAATTAGAAATGACAACATCCACATCCTGTATTTGAATATATTTCCTATGATGATAACCATTACACTATGAGCGCGTCGACCATGTAGCTAAATCTGTGACAACAGATTCCTAATCTCCGACATGTAGATGAACCTCTGACTACAGATCCACAATTTCCATGTAGATGAACCTCTGACAACAGATCCACGCTTTTCGACATGTAGATAAATCTGTGTCTACAGATCCACAATTTTCCATTTATAGATAAACCTGTGACTACTAATCCACAATCTCTGAAATATCGATAAACTTGTCATTAGAGATCCACGATTTCCAACATGTAGAGAAACCCCTGACGACCGACCCACGATTTCCGACATGGAAATAAACTTCTGACGGCAGATCCACAATTTCCGACTTTTAGATGTAGATAAACCCCTGACTACAGATCCGAGGGTGTCCTCGAGGTGTAATCGTTAAAAGCGCTGGACTGCGGAATCGTAGTAAGCGAGTTCGATCTACAGTCGCGCTATTATTTTCACTTTCGGACAAATACCCTTGGCAAAGGTATGAACCCCCTTATACTCCCAACTATGGGTTAAATAGTTTCACTATAGTTCTTGTAGAAGGATTGATTTGGCATTGAATAACCCAAGAAGGTTGATATACCATTAGACAACAAAACTAAAAGACTACAGATCTACAATATCCGACATGTAGATAAATCTGTGACTACAGATCTACAATATCCGACATGTAGTAATATGACAATCAGAGGGACACTAAGAAACCTGGGATTTGTGAGAAGATACCAAAGTCGAACTTAGGAAGATTATAAAAAGCAGAAGAAAGATCGAAACAATGATATTGATAAATACACCATTGTACACAGAACATGCCATAAAAACATTAGACACACACACACATATATATATATATATATATATATATATATATATATATATATATAAACGTCCATACACACACAGACAAAAAATCAAATTAGATTTTTAAAAAATAAACATAATCTATGAAAAAACTTCCGAAGTTAAAGCCAAAAAGAAAGCTGAACATGAAAAAAAAAAAAAACCGCAAACGAGAAAAACGATTATAGTAATAACACGTGTGGAGAAAAAAAAACTTGATAGAATTACACAAGAATCCTGCGTGCTCTTTTGAACATATCTTGGAAGCAGAACCCTATCATAAAGTAGTTGTGCAACCACTTACTCCCATCTCACAGACCAAGTTGGTACATGCTAAGAAAGAACTAACTCATAAGCGACATTCTTTTATGGACCTCTACATAGAGACACATCAGAGTTGGTTGACCAGCAAATATTTATATTCATAAGCACAGTGCGGATTCTGGGTGTCATTAAGAAAACTTGCAAAGAGCGGTGACTGATAGGGAGAGATGCTGAGAGAAAGTCAAGTGAATCTATGCTGTCTTTGATTCCATAATTTACTCGAGAAACTGTTGTAAGTTGATGAGATTTTTTGAAATTTTTATAGTGCTTTGTTGGTCAGGATTTGAACACTTTTTGACTCATGAATGTTTTTTTTTTTTTTGAAAGTTTATTTCTTTTTTAATGATTGTTCACATTCACCTCATCTCGCACGCAAAATTGCATATAGAAATTCATTTCTATGGTTCTACATCTCTTTCTTTTGTTTGGGGTGCAATCTCAACACATCCGAGGCCTAACCAAACGAAGTACTTGTATAAAACGTTGGTCTTGCTATAGACGCATAAAGTCTTTGGTGTATATATTGAAACGTTCTCATATGTCAAAATCGACAGGACAGTGTATATATATATATATATATATATATGTAAACTCTCCAGATGATTTGACACATAAGTGCCTAAAAGTTCGGTTAAAGAGATGAACTGTTGGACAACCAACGAAGTTGATGTTGGTTTGGTTTGGTTTGGTTTGTATTGGTTTGGTTTGGTTTTATAGCTCATCAATCACTGTAAGTTATTTAAAGCCAAATCTTTTTTTAAATATAAAAAGATCTATTTGAAATAATTCAGTTGTATTCATAAGTATATAAATCCCCAAAATTCATCTGAATTGTCCGGCTCAGTAGATAAGGCGTTTGACTGAAAAGTGCATCTGAGTAAAATCATCTGGAGGTTGCAGGTTCAATCCCAACCTCAAGTAAGAATAATAAGGAATACTTAGTACAACTTAACACTTGTACCCGGTCATGGTTAACAGAATTGGAAAAGTAGACCTTTCCCCACCCCGGATCAAATAAAGGATTCAGTTTGAGGTTCTGTGTAGGGTCCTGAGTCCAACATGAAACAGCTGAAGAAGGTCGAAGGACATATCGGTGGGAACGCTGTGCGTATAACAATGAAGATGAGGTCAATAGTCAGAATATTTAAATGTTAAAAACAAATCAATCCAACAGAAAGTACACAAAAAAGTTCAGGTAATTGTGCTATAATCAAACGGGTGACATCTCCACTCTAGACGGAACCCCTCTTAAACTGGTAGACAAATTCACTTACCTAGGAAGCAGCGTCACATCAACCGAAAAGGACATCGACACGAGGTTAGCGAAAGTATGGACAGCTATTAATAGGCTATCGATTATATGGAAATCATAACTAACCGATAAAATGAAACGCAGTTTCTTCCAGGCAGCGGTCGCATCGATACTGCTATATGGATGCACTACATGGACTCTAACAAAACGGCTGGGGAATAAGCTAGACGGCAATTACACAAGAATGCTGCGAGCAATATTGAACAAGTCCTGGCAGCAACATCCCACGTGACACCAACTATATGGCCACCTGCCTCCTATCACGAAAACTATTCAAGCTAGACGAACCAGACACTGCTGGAGAAGCAGGGACGAGCTCATAAGTGATGTACTCTTATGGACCCCGACCATGGCCGTGCCAAAGCACGTTAGGGAAAAGTGGCGAGAGAGGGTCAGGGATATACGTGCTACCAGCACGACATGATGATGATGATGACGATATAATTAAGTAAAGTTAGTGACCCTAGCCGAGGGTGACACGAGGGTTCTCTTTTCAAGAGCTATTACATTACCTGTATTGCTCCACTTTACCCTTGATCCTCACCTTATAATGCTGAGTGTTACGCAAAGCGGCATCAAGTACCATTTTTTGAGTCTTTGGTATGACTCGACCGGGATTGAACACCACTCTCCTATAAATAGAATAATATGTATTTGATAATATCGATCTCTTTTTGATTTCTACAATATAAAAGTTTAGACTTGAAGAATAACATATTAATTCTGTGCATTATAAAAAAACCGTGTCCATCTATCCGTGGAGCAATGGCTAAAGCACAGGACTACAGTTACGACGTAAGAGGGTTCAAGTCTATTACATTCACCTTTGGACGAATTTACATGGGAAAGTTATCAATCCCTTTACCTCCTACTTGTTATGAGTTAGATGCTTTCCCAGCTGTTCTACCAGAATGGTTTTGGCAAAAATAACCTACAAGGTTTGATATCCTTTTAAACAAAAGAACCAAATAAACTTAAAATCATATTCATAAAAACAATTCATTCAATGGTAATGCTATTTTTTAAATTTTAAATAAAACAATAGAACTATAGCAGCAAACGGTAGATATTAACAATAAAATTCGAGTGGTAGAGAGAATTTCCGTTTGGTAGATAATATAAGTATAATAAAAATGTTTTATAATTAACTATCCAGCTCATTGGCCTAGTGGGTAGAGTGTTCGCCAATGGTCCAGGAGATTTCAGTCCCAGGTCGCGTCACATCAAAGACTTGAAAAATGTTACTTGATACCTCCTTGTTTCACACTCGGCAATATCAGGTTCGAATCAAGGGTAAAGTGGAACAATACAGGGAAAGGAGTATCGCCCTACCCTACACCTCAGTGTAGTAGCTATTGAAAAAGAAGCCATCTGGTCGCCCTCGACTGCGGTCGTCAACTTTACAAAATAATCAACTATGGTACACAATCCTGGAAGCAACATCCCCCAAAACAGCAACTGCATGGCTACCTACCTCCCATCTCTTAAACCATCTAAATAAAACGAACAACACATGTAGGACACTGCTGGAGAAGTAAGAATGAACTTGTAAGCGACGTTCTGCTATGGACCCTTTCACACGGACGTGCAAGTGTTTGACGACCAGTTAAAACTTATCAGCAAGTGCTCTGTACAGATACGTGATGTCATCTAGAAAACTTCCCGGATGCGATGGAGGATAGAAACGGATGATGATAGAGAGTCAAGGAAATCTGTGCTCGTAGCACGACACAAGCTCTATGTTATAAAACTACTTGAAAATTGTATCATTTTTTTCTGAATAATGCGCAACAAACTTGTTTTTTTTTATATTAGAAAACTTCAGCGACAGAAGATGGTCATAAAATTTGGAAATACAATTTTTTTAAAAGAGAAAATGCGAATATAATAGTTATAATAAATATATTGGTGTAATGGTTATCGACGTAGGAAATGGACACGGCGAAACGAGTTCAAATCCTGAACTAGACTGATTGCATTTCACATAGCACTAATACCCTTGGGAAAGGTATAAATCCAATTATTCTCCCTCCAGCAATGGGTAAATAGTAGGGCAGACTAGGTTCTTCAGCCTAGGTGAGGCAACTAATCTAGGAGACGGAAAAATCTGAATTCAAACCTGCTAAACTCCGCTTAAAAATTGACCTTGTGCCATATCCTGCCCGAGCGGAGGGGTTGGGTAAATATGATAATAAATATAAAAAAGTTGGCGACCGTAGTCGAGGGCTACCATATGGCTCGCTTTTCAATAGTTACTACACGGAGGTGTAGGGGAGGGCGCTACTCCTTTCTCTGGATTGCTCCCTTTACTCTCGATACGTACCGTAGATTGCTGAGTGTTAAGCAAGGAGGTATCAAGTACCATTTTAAAAGTCTTTGGTATGACGCGACTTGGGATTAAACCCCGGTCTCCCGGACCATTGTCGAACACTCTACCCACTAGGCAAAGTTTAATAATAAGACGAAAACAGCAATAAATTCTTATATGCTTCCAAATTTAACTAAGTTTAAGTATAATATTATTTATATCTCATTTAGTAATTAATATCAATATTGAAATAAGGTTTGTGGTTTATTTGCTTAATGGAATATCAACCTTTGTAGGTTATTAAATGCCAAAGCAATTCTCCTTGAAGAACAGTTGGTTCAATATCTTTCCCAGGGGTATTTGTCCGAAAGTGAACGTAATAGCGCGACTGGATTACGAACTCGCATACTGCGAGTTCGCAGTCCATCGCTTTAACCATTACACCACGAGGACACCCCCTCATTTGAAATAAGTCAGAAAAAATATTTTATGAATCTTCGAAAAAACAGGTCATAACTTCATGAACGACACACAATTCCTAGGAGGGTTGGGTATCAGGAAGAGCACCCTTCCTGTAAAAACATCTTTGTTGCATAAACAAATCTAACTTGGTATATATATTCGATGAAGAGCACTCACTGACTGAGTTTACTGAGAGGCTGATATCCACCGACCGAAAAACGGACATGCGCTAAATGTATATAGAAATACTTCAAGATTTAATAAGATCAACAAGAACATTATAGTCTGTTATGATCGTATCGCGTCCCACGGGAAAGACGTTCTCAACTGGCAGGTCAAAATAGACATGATATTTCAAGAGTAACTTGGTACTTTTGCCATTCATTATTTTGTAGAAATGGCGCATTAACTGTTTCTTTTGTAAACATTTCCGAACCGACATTACCGTCAACACGATCTCCCATATTTTCACCTTCATAAGCTCGCTCTGGGTTTAATACACTTGTTTTTTTTTTATCAATTTTTTTATTTGTCGTTTTTTTTTTGTATTCTTTAAAAATTAAAATAGTTTTGCTATTTTAAATCACAAGTGTTAAACAAATATTAAAATTACTAATATATTTCAATCACCAAGTTTACTTTTATACAGCGATAAAGAAAAATGAGAAGTGAATGACACCCTCACAGATAGATAGATAGATAGATAGATAGATAGATAAGAAGAGAATTAGAGAGATAGATAGATAGATAGATAGATAGATAGATATGAAGATAATTAGATAGAGAGAGAGAGAAAGAGAGAGAGAAGTGAAAGACACCCTCACAGATAGAGAGAGAGAGGGGGGGACAAACTAACTCAAAGAGAAAGATAGGTAGATAGGAAGAGACTTACACAGATAGAAAAAAACAAAATAACCTAGATAGATAGATAGATAGATAGATAGATAGATAGATAGATAGATTTGAATATAAGGACTTTGATAGAGATATAAACATAGATAGATAGATAGATAGATAGATAGATACGTGGGGCATTAAATAAGTTTCCAGACTTTTTTTTTTTTTTGTACGGGCATTTAAGATTGTCGCAGACTCTTGAAAATTCACTATGTTATTGCTATACATCTTATGAGATGACTGACCAATTTTTATGATTTCAGCTTCAAATGAACAGCATTTGGAATATACCCTACTAAAGCCTGATTGTCACTGCTGGTGAATTTCAAAAATGCAATCTGGACGTGAGGACACTTTAGAAGAACGATATGCAACAATTTTTTTTTAAACTTGGGAAAAAAATGTCACAGAAACGTATGGAATGCTTCAGACTGCTTTTCGACTATCTTGCATGAATCAAGCATCAGTTTTTGAGTGGCATAAGAGATTCAAGGAAGGCAGGGACTCTGTGAGGGATGATGTGAGGAGTAGGAGAAGTAAGGAAGTCAACAGACTAGAGTTGATTGGCCAAAGGGTTAGGGTTAGGGTTACTATGTTGAGGTTTTAAGGGAGTTCAGATAGATAGATAGATAGATAGATAGATAGATAGATAGATAGATCCTCAAGCTTTGGAGTTATTGACGCAATTAATAGACGAGATAGATATGATCATTATTACTCTTTAATGATTAAAATAGTTTTGTTATTTAGAATCACAACTATTGTCAAGTTAATAGCCACAAAGAAATCTAACTTAAAAAAAGCAGGGATTTTTATAGCTGTTTTCATATCAGCCCTAATGTATGGCTGCACTACATGAATTCAGACCAGATGCTTAGCGAAAAAGAACTCCACAAGGATGCTGCGTGTCGTTTGGAATATATCCTGGAAGTAGCATACAACAAAATAGCGACTGAATAGCCACTTACCTTCTATCTCCGAAACTATCAGTTAAGACAAACAAAATATTGAATTGCTACAAAAGTAAGGATGAACTCATAAATGTTGCTTTCTGGTGGACTACTAGATTTGGACACACCAGTGTTGGCCGACCAGAAAAAACTATCATCAGCTCTGTGCGGACACTGGATACCGGCGAGAGAACTTAAGCGATATTGGATCGGTAAAGACGGCAGGAGTCAAGGGAACCAATGCTATCAGACTGCCTTGACGATGCAGAAGATGATGATGAGGATGATGATGATTAAACATGTATGAAAAACACGAATTTTTGTAATACAAAATTTGCCTATATACAACGTCAATATTTTGAGACAATGTTGCTGCAATATTTCAATTGGAAAAATTTTGTGGCTTTGTTTTTTTTAAAGGAATTTAAAAAAAAAAATGTTGGTGTGAACTGGGTTCAAACACGAATAGCAGTTGTCTAAAAGAAAGAAAAAACTAAATTGGATATAAAACAATGTCTAGAGCAATAGATATACTGATAAATCTATGGATATGATCAAGTTGTAATAGATAGACAGATAGATATGAAGAGATTGTGATAGATAGATAGATAGATAGATAGATCTTATATTACGATTCTAGAATCATATCTTACTTACAGCAACTGTATGGACACTTACGTTCCATCACTCAAACCATCGAAATAAGACGAAAAAAATATGCTCAGCACTGGTACAGAAAGTAAGGATGAACTCATAAGATACGTTTTTCGATGGACTACAAGATGTGGACACACCAATGTTGGCCGACCAAGAAAAAGTACATTCGTTAGGTCTATAAGGACACTGGATACCGACTAGCTTCTAGAATCTTATTTTACTATATATATATAAAGTTGAATATCGTAGACACAGTCAATGGCGCTTAGTGACAGTCAGTTTCTTGCTTATGTGATCATCGGAGTCGATAGATGCTCTATCACTGATTTAGAACTTTATCTATAAAGATAACAATCTCTTACACAAACACACACACACACACACACACACATACACACACACACACATATATATATATATATATATATATATATATATATATACTGGGATATATTCCAAGCTGTAGCCCTGTTCGGTTATCTGCGACACATTTCATAAAACATCATAATAAAACGAATAACCATATTTACTAACCCCTCTGCTCGGGCAGGATATGACACAAGGTCAATTTTTAAGCGGAGTTTAACAGGTTTGAATTCAGAAGTCCCCTTCTCCTAGACTCGTTGCCTCACCAAGGCTGAAGAACCTTGTCTGCCCTACTATTTACCCATACTTGGAGGGGGAATTATTGGATTCATAGCTTTTCCAAGGGTATTAGTGCTATGTGAAATCCAATCAGTCTCGTCCAGGATTTGAACTCGTGTCGCCATGTCCATTTCCGTCGATGATAACCATTACACCACGGGCACCTCAAAATAAGACGAATGACACATTCGGAGCAACAATAGAGAAGCAAAGATGAACATATAAACGACTTTTACTGATAGACTCCAGCACGTGGACGTGTCAATGTTGACTGACCAGCAAGGACTTATATCAGTTGTATGCGGACCCTTGGATGAAGATTACACGACTTGTCAGAGTCAACAGATGATAGAGAGAGATGGCGACAGACAGTCAGACAGACCGAGACAGAGACAGAGAATTCCGTGCTGTCAACGCGATTTTATGATGGGATATATATATATATATATATATATATATATATATATATATATATATATATATATATCATCAGCTCATCTTGTGTTTGCACCAGCACGGATATCCCTGACCCTCTCTCGCCACATCTCCCTATCGTTCATTGCTTCTGGCCGGTCCTCAGGGCTACAACCCATATTCTCATAGAGCTGCTGTATGTAGGTTCGAGCTGATCCCCCTGCTTTTGCTCGGCCATATGAGGGGGTCCATAGGAAAACATCACTTGTGAGTTTGTATCCAGCAGTATCCTGCGTGACTGGTTCGTCTAACTTTGATAGTTTTCGTGATGGGTCGTAGAAAGCCGTATAGCAGCTGTTTTGAGGGGCGTTGCCTCCGGGACATGTTAAATATTGCTCGCAGCATTCTTGTGCAGTTGCCGTCAAGCTTCTTTTTTTTTCATCCGTTTTGTTAGCGTCCATGTAGTGCATCCATATAGCAGTATCGACACAACCGCTACTTGGAAAAGGCTGCGTTTCACTTTATCGGTCAGGTCTGGCTTCCATATGACGCTTGGTGACAGTGGATTTCTTGCTTATGTGATCATCGGAGTCGATAGATGCTCTGTCACTGATTTAGATGCACCTCATGGACTCAAATAAAATACAGAGAGAAATGCCAGATCAAAACTACACCAGAATGAGAGGCGCTGCCTTTAAAAAATTATGGATGCAACACCCCACAACAGTAGCTGTTCGGCTATCTGCGACACATTTCATAAAACATCAAAATAAGACTAATAACCATATTTACTAACCCCTCTGCTCGGGCAGGATATGACACAAGATCAATTTTCGATAGCCTATCGAAAAATTCTTCACTAAATTCCTTATGTTGCAAAGGAAGGAAGTAGTATTTCAGTTTTATCATATATTATACAAATAGCAAAGTTGAAACTAAAAGCGGCAGTAAGCTATAATTACTTAAAACATTTTAGCTAATAAAAATAAATAAAGAAATGTAATTTACGAAGCTCTTTGCTTCGATGCGGCACAAAGTCGAATGAATGGGGCACCTAATGAGACTCGAACTCACTCTCGCAGGTTTGCTAGTCAAGCTTGCTAACCATTACACTATCCGAGGTGCCCAAATAAATAAAGAAATGAATGTCTTCATTGCACCTTATTAACATTTATTTACATTGATTTCTGACAATGAATGAAAAGATTTAATTTGCATCTTAAGCCATGAATCAGATTGAAAAAAAAATGAAAATATTAATTTTTTCCTTTGAATAAAACGTTAACTTGCATTGAAGTATGTTTTAAAACATAAAAATATCAAAGTAAGTTATACTTTAACAATTTTTCCTAAATGATTTTTTAAAAAAAGATTATTAAATAATAAGATGATCAGCTTAATGTGTGTGCAAGGCAAAATTTGTCATGTTAATTTTCAAGGAAGGTCAGAAGATCGTCAAAAAATATTTTATTATCTTTCTTTCCATAACCTGCCTTTGTTCCATTATAAACTAAGCTTAGTAATATTACTGTAACTCTAAATCAATCAAAACTTTGATATATATATATATATATATATATATATATATATATATATATATATATATATATTATTTTCTTTTTTTGTTGTTGTTCGTCCAGATAGAGAAAAATACTAAATATTTCAAAATAAATAGGTTCACTAAGAGATTGATATTTTTTTAAGAATCATTAATTTCGTTCTTAATAAGATGTATGTTTCCAGCTTGTTGCTTTCCTCAGGGAACATATTTAGCACAGGGCTTTTTAAATGGAGTACTCACCAACACGAATGAGTTCGAGTCTCATTGGGTGCCCCATTCGTATGGCCTTGTACTGCATATGTTCTCTGTCAAAAGCAACAAGCTGGAAACCTATCCGTATGTAAGAACGAAATAAATGTTTCTTAAAAAAAATACAAATCTTTAGTGGACCTATTCATATATATATATATATATATATATATATATAGGTGTCCTTGGTATGATACAGAAATATCTCCATTACTGAGGCTCCAGTGCAGAAGCACTGGGTAGTGTAGATTACTTTTTTTTCTTGCCAATACTCCCAGGTTCACGATCAGTCGAAGTGTTTGTACCTTTTGTGTTCCGTCTAAGTCGATCAATTACGAAACTAATCTTTGATAGGTATACTTGAAACCCTTTATCCGTATGCAAATCATTTATATTAAATTTCGCATTTAAATAAGCCATAACTGCTTGATATGCCGTTAAATAATAAACCAAGCAATATATATGCATATACACATTTTTATTAAAAAGGTGTTGTTTATCTGTATGAATATTTTATTATAATTTTTTCAAATCTAAAATTCCCCAAATGATTAGCTTTTTTCGCGACTGTAACGTTTTTATTTATTTTTGTCCTATTTTGGAGAGTATTTCAAAGTCTTGTTGCCTGGAGACATTCGTGTAAAACAGTTTTTTATGACCGAACATGATGCTCTTCCATTTAAAAAATTACAACTACTGCACCAGTTTCTCTTTCTTTTCTTTTCTTTTCTTTTCTTCTCTCTTCAGGGAATCTGAATAAACGTGCCATCTATGTTTACAAAAATAAATCGTTTTTTTTTTGTTTTTTGTTTGTTTGTTTTTTTTGTTTGGTATTTTTGTTTAATTTTTTACCTTACTTTTTTGAACGTATAAAAAAAATCTGATAGATATTCTGAGAAAACGTTTTGGGTTTGAGTTATCTCCCTTCTGCAATTTTTTCATTCATTTTATTTTATGTCAGTTCAGTTTTTTTCATGAATAGTCCGTTTTATTCTGGCCTGATTCGTTTTCTAGAAAAAAAATTTTTTACATGCGTTTTACTATACAAATTAATTGAAAGAGATTATTTATTCCTTGGAGGGTTTGCTTTAGATTTGAAGCCAGAAACCTAGACAGTACGAACGCGAAATTTATTGTAAAAGATGTTTTGCGATTAAGGTTCACAAAATTGCAAAACCGAAATATTGGAAAGCCTTTTCAAATTTAAGATGAAATTATTTGAATTTTTATTTTTATATTACAACATTTGAGTCAAATATCAACAAGGCATACTATCGAATCTCCGTAATTGGGGTATCAGGAAATTTATAACCAATTACACAATTGTCGGGCTCATTGGCCAAGTGGGTAGAGTGTTCGCCAATGGCCCGAGAGACCTTGGTTCAATCCCAGGTCAAGTCATACCAAAGTCATTAAAAATGGTTCTTCATAACTCCTTGCTTAACACTCAGAAATATAAGGTACGTATCATGGGTAAAGTGGAGTAATATAGAGAAAGGAGTAGCGCTCTCTCCTATACCTCGGTGTAGTGGGTATTGAAAAGGGAAACTTTAGGTCGCACTCGACTACGGTCGCCAACTTTACTTATACAATTGTCTGTAAAAGGTTTTGCAATATTTTGATATGTTTGTGGTGAATATATCACGTGACCAAAGCAATTCATTTCGTTGTAGTTAGTTTCATGGTGGGTGGTAAACTGACACGTTGTGCATCACTTCTCCTCATGTATGATTTAAAAGCCGCACAAAAAATCGTGCACTGTACTCTTATTTGGAAATTCATGTTTTACGAGCTCGGACTGGGTCATAACGCAGCAAACCCAACCAAAACATTTTTTCTGCGTAAAGTGAAGACGCAGTTAATTACTGTGATCAGATAATTCACGAAAATTTACTTGGGGTGGTGTCAGGCAAGGTTTGGCAGGCATAAACTCTTGAATTCCGAAATTGAGCTTCAAGCTATGGGGAGTAGCACACGGAGAGTATCAGGCAAGGTTCGTATCTCATTATCTAGAGCTGTTCGTCACCTCTCGGGAACAGTCATCTTTACAATATTTTACAAAATTGTTCAATCATCTTTGTAACTATAAGGGATAAAGATATCCAATTTAAAACCGGTATATTTTTAAAACAGTGCATATTTTTAACTTTGAAATAGAAAAAAAGTATTATTCAGTAAACCGCTCTGAGCCTGCACGAGGAAGGCCTGAGAAGTGACAGCAGGCAGAATCATACATAAATAAGTCCTCCATTAATAAGTTAATTTTCTTTTAAAGCAAAGATAACTCCTGTTTTAAAATTAAATCTTGTGTAACATGCTATCACATTGAAAATGATTTTTGAAAAATATATATATATATTATATTTTTATCTTGCAGTTATATCAGAACAAAATATTTCATTAAAACAATAACTTTTTATTGTTTTACTTTGATAAATATTGACAAATCCTCTTCCTTAATCCAGTTCAATTCATTTTTTCTATCTCCCCCTCCCCCCCTCTCTCTCTCTCTCTTTCTCTTCCTATTGACAATTTCAATCCCCTTTTTTCATCCTTTCATCCCGCCTTTACATTTTCTTTTTCCATTCATTTCCCAATACTCTCTCTCTCTTTCTTTCTCTCTCTCTCTCTCTCTCTCTCTCTCTCTCTCTCTATCTATCTATCTATCTATCTCTTTTCTTCTTCTTCTTCTTCTTCTTCTTCTTCTTCTTCTTCTTCTTCTTCTTCTTCTGCGCACTTTCCTCCTACGTCTCCTACTTCGACGTATTTGATATATTTTTCTTTTCCCATCTCTTTTCTCTCTCAGACTTTATTAAATTCACAAAAAGATTCCCAAAAGCAGCCAATATTATATATATATATATTCTGAGGAAAAGATTTATGAGCTGGGAGTATCCAGTTTGAGTGATCAATGCCAATAATTATCGACCGTATAATTAATTTGGGATTAAAAATGTATCACGTGCAGAGTCAACATTTTTTTATATAAAGATAAAAAGAAAAAAAACTTTTGGTGTGATTATAAATTTATTTCTGGTCTATGATGACCCTCTTCAGATTGGAACAAACATACTGTTAAGTATTTGAAGAAGAAAAAAAAGAGACAAATACTTAAAAATCAAAGAATTTAAGTTTTTCTGTATATATATATATATATATATATGCATAAGTGTAAAAAATGAAAAATCACAAGATCTTCAAAGGATCATTGTATTTATTGAATTATTTGTCAGCGTTAAACGTTTCGATTTTTAACCTTCATTAGGGCGTATAAGTTATTAAATGAAACGAAAAAGATTAATCTAATAAATTGAGAGCCCCGATGAGGGTCTTCAAAAAATGAAAGGTGTAACATTAGTTCCTAATCTAATTGAGAAAATCATCCTCTGAAACCTTCTGTTTTTTTTTGGGTTTTTTTTTTTCATTTTTGAACATGTTCATACAGTCGGATTTATTTCTCTATCTCTCTCTCTCTATATATATATATCCTACCACAGTTTCGCCTAAACCGGCTCCTCACGGTATCTAGCACCTTAGGGTATCTATCTCCTCAGGATATCTATCTCCTCAGGGTATCTAGAGTCGGTTTAGGCGAAACTGTAGTAGGATAGTCCCGAATCACGATTAAATTTCTGTAATTAGCTGTACTTTTGTATTGAGCACTATTTGTAATATTAGCATTGCAGCATTTTACGGTGGGTTTTTGTTCTTTTGACCAACGGACTGCATATCTCTTGATTTTTTTCAACTGGTGAGACAAAGTTGGTCTTTTCTTTATTTTTTCCCAAAAGAATTTTCTTTTCTTTTTCCCTCGGGCAGTGATTCGGGATATTGTTATCTCTAAATCCTGGCGTTTTTTCTTTTTCCTGGTAACCGTGAATGCTGGTAGATAGTAGGTTAGTAAATATATATATATATGTGTGTGTGTGTGTGTGTGTGTGTGTGTGTTGAACCGGATGTCTGATAGGCACGATAGATATCGAGAAAAATCAAGAGGATTAATGTATAGATATTCCTTGAGAAGTAGCCAGAACTATACTGCAGTCTTATCCAGGACTGAATTCCGAGAAGCTACGGACTGGTCCTTGGTTTAAATGACGGGGAGCGATACTTGATTAGAGGCAGGGAGTACTGATTCTACACATTGATCGGAGACAAATGTGCCGCTTATTAAATAATTATTTCGTTTTTAGCATAAGTTAAATAAGTAGAAATCTATTCAATTCCTTTATTTGTTTTCTGATTTTGAAATTTATTTAATAATTGCTCCAATTAATTATCCCCCAAAGCGTATACAAATTATTGCAATTAATTTGAAAATGCATCCAGTCGGGATAGTTGGCATCCACAAATTACACAAAGAAAGTGATTATGAAATATTTGGCACCAACCCCACCAGTACCAATGTTCCTGTATATATCTACATATATTTAAATATGTGTCTTCAAAGAAAATAATGCGTATGTCGGTCTAACCGCTACAACTCTTTCAAGACGGCTTGCGATGCACTTTAATGATTCTTGCTCCATAGCCTTACATCTTAAAAACCATTCCATTCCCAATTCCAAATTTCGAAAATTTCTTGTTGAAAACATCACTATAATTCTAAATTAAATATTTCAGTTCTATATTAAATAATTCAGTTTAGTGTAAGTTCAGTTTCAATGTCAAAAACAGTTACATTTCAGACAATTCAGTTTAGCATTAAAACGCAGTTTAAATGTAAGTACACAGTTTAATTGTCAAAAGCATTTCTGTTTCAAGTTATTCAGTTTAGTCAAACAGTTCTAATTTAAACAATTAATTTTGCATAATTATGCTGTTAGTTTTATTTAACCCATAGATAGGACCCTATCAGGTGCTACCACTCCGGACTAGACTGGATCTGGGGGCGATGGCAATAAAGAGGTACTCTGAAATCCCCAAAGTTCCTGCATTTCTGGACCCTCACGATCAGAATTCTTAGAGTCATATCATGACACTCGTTGTGGGAGTCTTACCCTTCTGCAGAGAATCAGTCAATGTATTCTACAGCCCCAGATGAGGGGGCAATCAGGTAAGAGAGAAACGTTACATACATGTACGTATACCAATTTAGCATAGCACGTATGGCTAATTTTTTTTTTAATGACTTAAAATACTCTAAAATAGAAAATAAGTCAATTTTCAGTCAAATTTGCAACAAAATTATATTTTTAGAAGTGGTCAATTTTGTTAAAATCATTCTTATCATTTAAAAGTCCTAATTATATTATAATTTGAAGGAGTTAAGTCGGAAAAAAGACATGTATATCTTTAAACATCCCAACTATATGTAACTGTACCCTGGAACTTTTGTTCTTTAGTAAATTGCTTTGGCACTCAACAGGCTGGCTCTTTCTGATATCCCAACATTTCACTGATGATTTGACGGGTCACTAATTTAGAAAGTCTCAAGGTAAAATGTCACATCACGAAGCTTACACCATCTATCATATCCAACCAAATCTTTAACACCCTCATCAGATTCATAACAGTTTCCTGTTTATTACATATTTGTAGTACCCAGCTACTCGCTTATTTCTTTTAGATATTTTCCAATGCAATGAAAAATCTCATTACAACTCACACTTCTACGTTTACTGTTTTATTTATTTAAAGTTACCTACGCACAAATCCAAAAAATATGGCTGTTCTGGCTGTTTCAAGAAGTATTGCATATTTTCTGTTGCTTTTTAAATGTTTCCAATATTTTAAGTAAAGGCATTTCTCAACATTGTTGCTATTTTCAAAATTAATTCTATAGATTTTTTTTGTTGTTGTTGTTGTTTTTTTTATGTAGGGCTTCTGGGATTTGTAGTCGTAGCTTAATAATTTCGACATTTAACTGTGTGTAAACAAAATCTATACTTATACTAAGCTGAACAAGCTGAATTAGAGCTGTTTGAATAAACTGAATAGCTATTCAGTTTATGTTTTTGACAATTAAACTGTGTACTAATGCTAAACTGAATTGTTTGAAATAGAACTGATTATTTGTTTAAAATTGGATTTGGCGTTAACTAACCTACAAAGGTTGAAATGCTATAAAACCCAAACAAACAACCAACAAGAACATGTGTATATAGACTCGTTCAAAAGGAAATAACATTGACTTTTTCAACATCTGATGCGATGATCGTATTAAATGAATATAGCGTAGAGTTTCGAAAAGTACATCAATACACAAAATGAATCTCTCCTCAAAGACAAAAGCCAGTATATATATATATATATATATATTGTTAGACGAACCAGACATGCAGGACACCACTGCTGGAGAAGCAGAGATGAACTCATAAGAGATGTACTCTTATGGATCTCCACACATGGCCGCGCAAAAGCAGGACGGCCAGCTCGAACGTACATTCAGCAGCTATGTGAGGATACAGGTTGTTGTCCTGAAAACCTACCTAGGGCGATGAACGATAGGGAGGAGTGGCGAGAGAGGGTCAGGGATATCCGTGCTGCCAGCACGATATGATGATGATGATATATATATATATATATATATGTGTGTGTGTGTGTGTGTGTGTGTGTGGTAATGAAAGGCTCCTTTTTCAAAAGCTACTACACCGAGTTGTAGGGGAGGACGCTATTCCTTTCTCTAGATTGCTCCATTTACATTGGATTCGTACCTTATAAAGCTGAATGTTAAGCAAGGTAGGATCGAGTACCATTTTTTGAGTCACTGGAATGATTCGACCCGGGATTGAACCCCGGTCTCCCGGTCGACAGGTGAACACTCAAACCATTATGACATTATATACATCTATCATTAGCTTAGTGGGTTGAGTGTTCACCAATGGCCTCGGACACCTGGGTTCAATCCGAGCTCGAGTGATGCCAAAAACTCAAAAAGTGGTACTTGATGCTTTCTTGCTTAAGACTCAGCATTATAATACTAGGAACAAGGGTAAAGTAGAACAATCCAGATAAAGAAGTGGCGCCCTCCCCTATGCCTCCGTGTAGTAGCTAATGAAAATGGAGATTTTGAGAAACCCTTGACTATGGTCGTTATTTTTTTTTTTGTTAATATATGTATATATATCATCATCATCATCATGTCGCGCCGCCTGCGCGGATATCCCTGACCGTCTCTCGCCATTTCTCCCTATCATTCATCGCCTCCGGCAGGTCTTCAGGATTACAACCCGTGTCCTCACATAGCTGCTGTATGTAAGTTCGTGCTGGTCGTCCCACTCTTGCACATCCATGAGTGGGGGTCCACAGGAGTACATCGCTTATGAGCTCGTCCTTGCTTCTCCAGCAGTGTCCTGCGTGTCTGGTTCGTCGAACTTGTATAGTTTTTGTGATGGGGGGCAAGTGTCCGTATAGTTGGAGTCTCGTGGGGTGTTGTCGCCAGGACTTGTTTAATACTGCTCTCAACATTCTTGTGTAATTTCCGTCCAGCCTCCTCTCCAGCCGCTTCGTAAGCGTCCATGTGGTGCATCCATATAGCAGTATCGACACAACCGCTGCCTGGAAGAAACTGCGTTTCATTTTATCTGTTAGGTCCGACTTCCATATGATCGAGAGCCTATCGATAGCTGTCCATGCCTTCGTCAGTCGTGTGTCGATGTCCTTCTCGGTTGATGAGACGCTGCTTCCTAGGTAGGTGAATTTGTCGACTAGTTTCAGAGAGGCTCCGTCTAGTGTGGCAATGTTGCCTGTTTGGTTGTAACACATATATTCGGTTTTGTTTGCATTGACATGTAGGCCAATGCCAGCTGCAGCTCGTTCCAGACTATGTAGTAGTGTCTCTGCTTGATTAGGCGTATTCGCTAGTAACGCCATGTCATCAGCGTAGTCGGCGTCCGTGATTGTTTTTGCGGGGTACCTTTTGCTTCTTCTCTTAGTCAGCTCAAAGCCATTTTCTCTGATTTTGTCGATCGAAGTCCTAAGCACATAGTCTAGACAGATGATAAAGAGGTACGGGGCTAGTGTGTCTCCTTGTAGTACTCCTGCAACAATGTCGAAGTATTCCGTGTCTCCATCTGGTGAACGTACTTTTACTTTGGTGTTTCTGTAGAGAATCATTATCGCTGCTACGGTTTCTTTTGGTAGGCCGTAAGCTAGTAGGATTTGCTCCATCTTCCCTCTGTGTATGGAATCGAAGGCCTTGGTAAAGTCGACAAATAGTAATGTCGCCTGTAAGTTTTTTGCCCGAACGCCTTCCAGGATTCTACGGATGGTCAGTATTTGTGAGGTTGTGGATCTATTTCTCCGGAAGCCATTTTGGTTTTTCCTAAGGATGTTTTCCATTTTGGGTTCTATGCGGTTTCGTAGTAGGGCATTGTAGATTTTGGCTGCTATGGATGTAAGTGTTATTCCTCGGTAGTTCTTGGCTAGTCCGAGGTCGCCTTTTTTAGGGAATGGAAGGATGCATCCCTTCGTCCATCGTTCTATCCTATTTTGACTATAGACTGCGTTGCATTGCCGGAGCAGTATATCGTCGAATTGTCTCGTCTTCCACACTTCTGGGGGGATCTCGTCTAGCCCCGCCGCTTTCCTATTTTTAATTCTTCTGAGAACCGTGTCGAGTTCTTCTTTGGTGAAAGGACCTAGTTTTACGTCTAATTGCTTAATAATAATTCTGGTGATCGGTTCATCCGTTATTTCCGGTGGGTTTCCTAGTAGATTTTTGAAATGCTGTTCCCACAGTTTTATTCTTTCTTGTTGGCTTGCAGCTTTCAATTTTGCTTTGGCTGTGCTCTTCCTTCCACTTACTTCGTTTATTGTTTGCCAGGCTATCCTGGATTGCCTATCTTCCACCGAGTCTCTAATCTTATCTATCTGATTTTGTACGTATTCTGCCTGTTCTTTTAGGTATATTCCTGTTAATTGATGTTGCGCCTTTTCTAGTTCTCGTGCATTTGTATTTGTTGGGTTCTGTTGATAGTTTTTGGAGGCAGTCTTCACAAGTGCACGTTTTTCTCTAGCCGCTAGCGTTTCCCAAGGGACTCTATATTTAGTTCTAGGTTTTGTTGGAATACACTTTTCTGCCGCCTCCAGGTGTGCTTCTACAAAATTTTCATATTCGTCATTTGGGGTGCCTATTTCTACCTTCTCTTGTAGTGCTTCGAATCTGTTTCTTAATTCTAATGCATATTTATCTCTAATATCTCTGTTGTTGAGTAGGGCCCAGTCATAGTGCTTGGTCGTCGCTTTACTTGCGGCGTTTTTTCTTAGGCTTAGTCGTACTTTGGCCGTAACTATTCGATGATCGGAGGACACACCCTCGAAGGAGGAGTATGCCTCGCAATTCATCGCACTGTTTTTCCATTTCCTGTTTATAAGGACGTAGTCTATCTGTGCTTTACTCTTATTCGCGTATGTGTAGGTCCATAATTTCCCCTCCCTTTTTTGAAAGTTTGTATTGAGGCAGGTTAATCTATTTTCTATCATGAAATCTAGTAAATGCTGTCCATTCCTGTTAGACGCGTAGTGTAGGCTGTATTTGTTGTGTCTGTTTTTCCCGATTTGTGCATTCATATCTCCGCCAATGACTAGCAGGTTGTGTTTCGGAATGCTACGTACTAAGGAGGATAGATCTTCGTAGAAGGTGGCTATTTCGTTTTCTTCGCTAACATTGGTAGGGCTGTAGCAGGAGATAATTGTTGCTTTGGGGTTGCCATTAAACGTTGCGGCCATCATCCTAGGTTGTATTCTCTCAATGCTGTTCAGTGTTTTTAACGCTCTCGGTCCTAGTAGTATTCCCACCCCTCCTACCGATGCATTGACAGAGTTTTTCCATGCCGATACAGTCACCAGCATCCATCCATTTCCAGTTTCGTGATACTTGATATCTTCGGTGTGCGTATATCGGTGCTCTTGTATGCAAATTATATCTATCTTATGTTCTACGGCTGATGCAGTTAGCTCTGATAGTTGACCTATTCTATTTAGGGTTCTCACGTTAAATGTCGCTATCTGTATTGTATATATATATACCAGAAATATATACCAGATATATATATATATATATATATATATATATATATATATATTTCTGGTATATATATATATATATATATATGTATATATATATATTTCTGGTATATATATATATATATATATATATATAAACGTGGATGGTTCATAAGTTGGTGGTTTTAAGTACCAGAATATAAATTATACAAATACAATTAAATGGATAAAGTGTTTAACTTATAGGATAATTTCATAAGATATTAGGTTTGGTTTCTTTGTTTAATGGCATATCAACCCTTGTGCCCTAGACAATCTTGTAGAAGAACACTAGTGTTAATATTTAACTAACAGCTCGAGAAATCAGGGATTTCATACATTTTCCAAGTAAAAGTCAACGTAATATTGTTATTCGAGTTCGAACACACCATCCTGCACGTTAGCCACTACGCCACCGAGACTCCCCACTACATGAAATAGTAGAAATTCTATCTGCTTAATATACTCAATTCTCGTAAACGGAAATCTTCAAGTCAGCAGATGTTGAGAGATGGAACAATATCGCCCATCATATAGTTATATGAAGGTCCCACTCAATGGGACAAATAGTTCTATTTAGAAATTAACCATCTTCGATTGGACGGTGGGTAAACTAACTCTTTAAAAACTACAATATATATATATATATATATATATATATATATATATATATATATATATATATATATATATATATATATATAATTCAGTCCAGACAAACCGGGGTCGGGAATAATTCCGTCAGGACAAGGAGGTGAGTAAACGGGGAGGTAACTCTTCAGCCCTCGTCTACCCCCTCCATCCCTTCCCTCCTGTGTCTATTCTGTATGTCATTTAATTTATCCACTGGACTTGAAGAAGTCCTATTTTTTGGTGTTATTGATATTTATCAATACCCATAACAAGATGGAAATAAATTTATAATCCTAATGTGACCGATTTTTGTTTTTCTTAAAGAAATATATATATATATATATATAAACGCACAACGAGCTCTATTTCCAAGCATCTAGGTATAAAATAGCTCCAGACAGGTAGACTTGTCTTTAAAATCAATCAAGCAATCGATCAATAATACAGTCACAACTTTGTCTCAATAGTTTGTTTATCCAAAAAGAAGACACACGAAAGCTCTTAATCCTTTTCTCCATCATGATTAAAAAGGGACCAGTTAAATAAAGTACAAGCAATATTTGCTTGACAGTAGTCGATTCTTAAGTTTTTTATATTTTAGAACAGAAAAGGAAAAACTCTTCCTAACTTAAAATTTTCAATGCAATCATTCAAAAGATTGAACTGTACGAGAATTTAGTCAGAATTGTGTTACTCTCATTCTTTCACCCAGAGGCGATGAACATATCAATCACCTTTCGTATTTACAGTGTTTTTACGTATGTGTATATCTAAGTATTAGCGCCAATATAATCATGCCTGAATATGTGACAATTTCAGTAAGCATGTGCGTATAGAGAGAAATATATCCTAATTGCATCGTTTCTGTCGGCATTAGCTATGTAAATATTCTTTAATTCAATTCTGAATTTTTTTTTCTTCGGGATCCATCTGAAAGTTCGGAAAATTTAGAATAATGAGATGAAATTAACTTCAGATACAGAAAGCAAGAATTAAAATTCCGATAAATACATCACATGTTCAGAAAACGATTTGCTTTGAGCATTGTGAAAATGTTAGCTTTCTATTCCTACATAGATAGATATGAATAGCCCGAGATAGATAGATAAATAGATATGAACAGTCTGAGATTGATAGATAGATTATGAACAATCTAAGATAGATAGATACATGGATAGATATATAGATAGATAGATACATAGATAGATACATAGAAAGATATGAACAGTCTGAGATCGATAAATAATGAACAATCTGAGATAGATAGATAGATAGATAGATAGATAGATAGATAGATAGATTGGTACCTTATCTATTTATAACCTGCCAAGGATACGTACTACGAACGTCAATATATCTAACGAAAGAAAGCGGTCTCACACTAAAAAAAAGGCAAGTAGCAAAACAAAAACTATTACAGACGCAGACTACTCTGATGTTCTAGTGCTTTTGACAAATATACTTGCCATATCAAGTCTATTCTGCGTAGCTTTGAGTAAGTAACACGAAGCATTTGCCTCTTCATGAATTCGGATAAAACAATCTTGTAATCTAGATGGTGCCATCTCCTCATTAAATTGCCAGCCTCTTAAATCTGTAGACAAGTTCATATACCGCTGAAGTAATATCTCATCTACTAAAAGCGATGTCAACATATACTTTAGCAAAGCACGGACTGCTTTTGATTAGCTTTTACTATACATATAAATTTGATGATTAAGATGAAATAAAACGTGAATTCTTCCCAGCCATTGCCTTGTCAGTACTACTGTAGGACCGCATCTCTTTGACTCTAAAGAAGTGCTTGGAGAAAGTGCTAGATGGAAGCTACACAAATATGCTACATACTCTTAAGAAAACAATATTGTGAGCAACACTCTACAAAAGAGCAGCTTTACGGCCACTCACAAACCAAGTAAGAAGAACAAGACATAATGGGTACTGCTTCAAAACAAGTCCTGGTGGCAACGCCCCACAAGACACCAACTAAACGGCCACTTGCCTCCTATCACACAAACTATCTAAGTTAGACGAACCAGACATGCAGGACACTGCTGGAGAAGCAGGGACGAGCTCATAAGTGATGAACTCTTATGGACCCCCACATAAGACCGAGCAAAAGCAGGACGACCAGCACGAACATACATTCAGCAGCTTTGTGAAGATACGGAATGTAGCCCTGAAGACTTGCCAGAGGCGATGAACGATAGGGAAAAGTGGCGAGAGAGGGTCAGGGATATCTGTGCTAGTGGCACGGCATGATGATGAAGATGATGACTAAGTAAATTTGTAACTTGGACTGTTAGACATGGACACACTCTAGTTTTGGTCAAAACTTACATTCATTAGGTCTGTGCAGAAACTAGATCTATTTAGATAACCAACCGACATCGATGGTCGAGGAAGAGAGAGAGAGAGAGAGAGAGAGAGAGAGAGAGAGAGAGAGAGAGAGAGAGAGGGAGAGACGTGGGGGGGGTAACGGATTTTATGCAATCAGGACGCATTGATGCTAATGATGATCTTTACTTGGGGAGAAAATGAACTTCTAAAAACGTCTTTCAGTTCCGTGTATCCCCATCCAGCAAACTTAAGTATAGATAGCCTTGTGGCAGACTAAGGTAATTGTTCCATGACGCTATATACTCTATGTCAAGTCACTTAGGAACTTTTGTTCAGGCGAAAGTAGACGATACACACTTTCGATCGTATTTATTTATCTGAAAATGGCCAATAGTAATTTTTTAGTGTAAAGGGATTTGGTTTGGTTTGGTTTGGTTTGATTTGATTTATTTACCAGCAAATTAATTCCTTTTGGATTATCTAATGCTGGGATTTAATTTATTTGTAAATGTTTGATTACGATCATATCAGTATTTTCTACGATCTATATATATATAAGTATTATTCGGTCCAGTTAAACCGGAGTTGGGAGTAATTCCATCAGGATAAAAAAATATTCAACAGTAAACATTTAAATTTTCCTGGTAAAGAGCTCAATGTTGCAACTGACATTATAGAGCAATATATATATATATATATATATATATATATATATATATATATATATATATATATATATATGTATATATATATATATTCTTAATTACACCTAGTTTTTTTATGTAATCATTTCTTTGCACACTTATATTATCAACGAAATTCCACTCCAATCATTTTTACTTTTTTTTATTTTTATCTACAATAAGTATTAGTTTGCACCCAGTGGTATGGTATCAAGTATTTCTATCAAATAAAAATAATTTTCGCAAAGTTATATATTTACAATTGTCCGTATCTAATACTAACATCTTATAAACAATTTTATGGTTTCAAGTAACATTTCTTATTAATTAATAAGTATTTGTTTGCACACAGTCTTATAGTATCAAGTATTTCTGTTTGATACGAATCATTTTCAATCAGATCTAGCTGACTCAAAGACGAGACTTAAAAGGTACTTTTGCACTTGGTAGGAATGGACCTGTGAGTAATGACAATGAAGGTGTATTCCAAATTCATGAGATCCCCCCAAACTTGATCCACAACACTTGAATCAACTTTTCTCATACTCAGTACGCCCATTTTTAAGAGAGTCTTCCTCCTCGGAGGAATACAATTGGCGTCATTTAAACCTTGTCATTAATGATTACATAGTTATATCAGGTATAATGAATGTTACGACATTAACAAGAAACTTGAAGTTGCTCTTTAAAAGTAGCGTTTTTAGTTTGTTTTTGGTTTGGATTCTTTGTTTTAATGGCATATCAATATCCGTGGGTTATTCTATGCCAAAGCTATCCGTGTAAAAGAAAAGTAGTCGCACCGTTTCAACCATATCTAGGGAGGGTAAAGGGGTTCATGACTTTCCCAAGTATATTAGTCCGAAAGTTTTCGTAATGGTGCAACTAGAGTTCGATCTCGCTTACAATGTCACAGTGTTGTATATTTAAGGAATGGTTTCCTATATTAATCATTTTTCGTTATTTATATTTTATCATTCACTTTGGTAAGGCTTTGCGTCATTTGGTGCAGTTTTACGATCGCGCGTAAAGGATATGACAATCACCATTTGTCATAATAAACCCCCAGAGAGGAAATGGGGCTGGAGTTTAGATGATGTCTTGCTCAGAAGAGATGGTCCGGAGAATTTGAGGATTTTCAAAAAGAGTCAGTTGAGATTAGGCCATTATGGCGAGAGTTGGGTATTCGGCCATTGGGAGTTGGATTTAGACCGTTGAAGAGGTAGTTGGTTTTTAGGATCTCTACTGACAGAGATCTTAGACATTACCAGATGCACCGCGCGTTGGGGTGGAGTCAGCATAGTATGGTTAGCAAAGACTTTTAAAAATTGTGTCTCTTTCCTCTGGTCGCCATGGACCGAAGTCAATAAATTAATAAACCATTTGTGTCTGAAACGACGGAGTCGGTCTGTATTTGCATATGTGTATTTGTATATGTATTGTATTACTGTTGTGATTGATATGGTTGTAGTATACATCAACAGCCCAGTACGTAAGCCAATGCATGACAGAAAGCCCCTCGTTTGTTTTCTTTGATTTTATCTTAAAACTAATTAGTTAGTTCTGTCCTTATGCAAAATGGTTAGGGTGTTTATTAAATATAATAATTATTTTATTGATAATTGATTATATCAATTATTTTATTATATAGTTTGTTGAGATTGTGGACTATTTACAAATTTGTGAGCGTAAATGTACTTCATCACAAAAGTTCATATGGTGTAATTCTTACATGTGTGGCGGGATGTCAGATATGACAGATTTTATAGTTAGCCGGTGTGACGTGTTTCTAAATCAAACTTGTTGAGGCCGGATTTCGTTAAAGGTAGACAAATCAGAATAACAAAGTCACCTGTTGTTATCTTTAGATTTTAACATTCAAGATGATATCGTAACGTTCACTTAAAATATCGAACCCTTTTTGAATTTTGGTAGTGATTAACAGCTGAATGTTTAGGCAATGTTTAATAGAGTACGAATGAAATTCACCGGAAAAAAGTTCCTGAGTAAAGTCAATAACGTGGTGAAACCGTTGCCTTAGTCTGACACAAGGTGATCCCTACCTGAGTTTTGTTGGATGTGGTTGTACAGAATTCTTACTGACATACGGAAAAACATTAATAAGGAGGAGGAAGTTAAGTTTCAATATCCTCTGATGAACATCTTAATAACAAGTTGCCACCTCAAGAAACCGAAGATAAAACAAAAAATAAATAAAATAAAAACTTAAACGAATTCGGTGGAAGATATTTTTCTAGCAATCAAGAAAGCGCTGATGATTGTAGTATTCTTGAAATAAAGGCAAACTGTTCCAAAACGTTTTTTATTTCATTTTTAATTGTAATAAGTAAGCTCTGTCTTCAGGACAACGAACATTTTTTATTGATTGATAGATTTTACCGGCCATTGAAACGGCTCAAATTTGCTCAGGGATTACCGCCAATGAAGTGGTACGTTACACACCTCAGATCAACCAGAACTGGATCCTTTCCATTAAATGCAGTTTGGTATCATACCCAGTCACCACTTTAGAAGAAAGTTCTTACCAATCTGAAGGAAATACACTCAGCTCATTCTAAGCCTAGCCGACAAATAAGGCAGCATTTGCTGAATGATTTTAGAATCTATCAAAGACATTTAATTAAAGAACCACTTGCTTTTACTTAAAACGTTTGCCGAAAAAGGCCTAAAGCTGAGTTGTCTGATGATTGTAATATCAATTGCATGAAACCTAAATTAATACATAGTATTCCTTAAATTAAGCGTCGTTGATTTAAATTTAATTCGATCTTCATAAGTTTGCTCTGTCCTTAAGACATCGAACACTTTTTTTAATATTGATTGTAATTACTAAAAAAATAGCTAAAACACCCACCCACAAACGCATGTGTAGGCGTGTGCACGTATGTGTGTGTGCCTACTATCTGATGATCGCTTAGAAGAGAAACTGACCGTCACTAAGAGTCGTTGATTCTATGTTTACGCTCTAAGTTCTATCTATATATGCACAACCACCTATACTGATCATTCTTCCATTTTATAATATTACAAACTAAATTATCATCATCATTATATATATATATATATATATATATATATATAACGTAACATTAATACCCGTCCCAGCCCTAGAAATAGGGTTAGGGTGTGTATCAGGCGGTATGACGAAGTGTATCGAAAGTGGGTTACAGAGTTTAGACGAGACTTACTCTTCCCTAAACTAGACTGGTTTCGCGGAAAAGAGCCACTGACGTTATGATTTAGATAGGGAAGTTGATGATTGGATGAAAGTGTGTACATGTCAAAGTTATATGTTCGCGCATGTTGTCCGACAAGGACACATGACACAGTTTGTAAGGCGTTTGTTTGGAAGGTGCTTCTGAGCAGAATCGTCTTGAGGTTGCAGGTTCAATCCACAGAAAAGATAAGACTAATAGGAATTCTTACAATAACTTAACACTTGTACCCGGTCATGGGCAACAGAAATAAAACAATTAACCTCTGTGGTCCAAATAAAGGGTTCAGTTCGAGATTCTGTGAGGACTCCCGAATTAGACATAAAACACCTGAAGAAGACCGAAGGACATATCGGCCAAATCGTTGAGATTATAACAATAAAGATGAGGTCAATAGTCCGAATATTCTAAGTAATAATAATTATCAAGCCTTCACTCAGAAATTTTGACAAACGATATATTGATGTTTAATATATTTAGGGTCTCATCTAAGATATATTTCTATTTGTGTTTCTAATATACTTGGGAGCTAATCCAAGTATTATTTATATTCTTAACATAATTAGGAATTGGTTCTGGGAGATTTTATGTTCCAAAATTTTACATTTGAGGATTTATCCGTAGATTTGCAAAGAGGATTTCTTTCATGCATTCTGAAAGCATTCTCGGTTTGTAACAATATATACATTGCTAAAATTCTTATTATGCTTATACGTAAACATTTAATAAACACCAAGCAAAAATGGGACGTGACAGTGAAAATTCTTAAAAGGCTAATAGACTTCACTTCGGAAATAAAAATGTTCACAGTACGATTTACAACTGAATGCTAATTTTCTGATGTCAGCATCCATAGTGAATTTTATCAGGTAATCATTGAAATGAACGAAAATAATTTTGAAATCTTTCCTTGATAGAAGCATCAAAATCTAAGAAGATATTTATGTTCCCTCTGTGTGGATATTTATGTTGTATATTTATGAATAAATATATGCATGAAATATCCGAGAGACGAAGCGAAATACAAGATGTGAAAAGCAATTTGGTGAAATGTTCATATGTTCGTTATCACGTTTTGCTCCGTTACGATTTTCATTAGATACTGATTTGGAAAATAAATTAAATTTTAGGAAAAGATAAATTGAAGAACGTTACAACTGCGTTAAAGATGAGATTGTCATGGCAACGTAATTACAGAAATATGGGGATAATTTTATGACATTCTAAACCGTTTAAACCTATGTCAAATTAAGTGGATATTGTTTTGTCTTAGGATAACATAAATTTACGACCAACTTTACTTAATTCTAATATAGCATTTAGTTATAATTTATCTTATTGCAGTATTTCACTTCATACACAATAGTAATGATTTTAAAACCTTTAATTAATTCATACTTTAAATAGGAGTGAGTCAGCTTGGCGTAGTGGCTAACGTACTGAACTGCAAAATCGTAGTAAGTGAGTTCAAACTCATCCCTCTATTACGTTCAGTTTGGAGGTGCCCGTGGTGTAATGATTATCGTGGCAGGAATTGGGCACGGCGACACGAGTTCAATTCCTGGACTGAATGCATTTCACATTGCACTAATACCTTTGGGAAAGGTATGAATCCAATTATTCTCCATCCAGCTATGGGTAAATAGTAGGACAGACTAGGTTCTTCAGCCTTGGTGAGGCAACTAGTCTAGGAGAAGGAAAACTCTGAATTCAAACCTGTTAAACTCCGCTTAAAAAATTGACCTTGTGTCATATCCTGCCTGAGCGGAGGGGTTGGGTAAATACGATTACGTTCAGTTTAGAACTAATAAGCTTGGAAAAAATATGAACCCCCTTATCCCATCAGCTATTAGATACTCCTCTACTATACTTCAAGAATGGATTTGGCATTAAATAACCCACGAAAGTTGATATGCATTTAAACAAAGAAACCATGGTGAAATGGATAAAATAGCGGTCATGAGGACAATTTCCCTTGTTTTACGGTTTCTACATTTCAAAGTTTGAAAACCACAGGTGTTCCTAATTACGTTACCATGTTAACATCATAAGTAGTTGATACGATCTTTAATATCTTTTCGCCTAATCGGTGCAGCTGAGTAACGGCCGACTGTATTACTTGCAGGGGGCAACCCCTTCCTAAAAGTGAGATGCCTTGAATATGACGCTAAATTGCATTGGATGGTGAGGCTCCAATTCTGAAGATCTAGGGAGAGTGGAATAACCTTTTAATAACATACCTCCCATGTCTCTCGAAGCACACTTATATGAAAATTCAATTGCTAGTTATTTAATAAAAATGCGTATATTCTTTTCTCAGCCATTTGGATCTGAAGAAGTCCTGATAATTTTGGAGTTATTGATTCATATCAATACTCATAGCAGGATAGAAATAAATTTATAATCCTAAAGTGACTGGATTTTAGTTTTTCTTAAAGGTATATATATATATATATATATATATATATATATATATATATATTGGTCCCACTAAACTGTATTGGAAAATTGGGTTGTATGACGATAAACGCAGCTTTCACAACAGAAAATGTCATGTACTTAAATATTTGAATGTGGTTTTTTTTCTGCACGTGATTATCATGTGTATTTTTTCCATCTTAACTCGTAACTTACGAATGATTATCCTCTTTAGTCTCTATTCCGTCTGATGATTGGGCACACAATGAGGAACTTAACGTAACGTGTTTATAACACGATAGTTTTATGGGTTTTAAACCTTCTCTTCAGTTGTGGCGTCGAGCCTTTTTACTTGCGAACATTTGTCATTTACATTTATCCTTTTATCATATATATATATATATATATATATATATATATAGAGAGAGAGAGAGAGAAGCGGGAGAGAGAAAGTGATACGCATTCTCACGTACTCACGACTCTCTATCGATGAAGTAATGTCCTCTAATAGTACTTAGAGTACATCACGCTGAAGGTCATAATTTTTCGCGCAATATTCCTAATGATCGACTGAGATATGACAATAGGCGGTCGGCCCTTTGCAAAACACTCGTGCAAAAACGACGATGCTTTTTGCCGTTTCATGCGTCGCAAAGCGATAAATTTTAACCAGGTATCTTTCCACGATCCATGAGTCTTCAAGTTAGTCTCAAGTGTGCAGTTCGAGAAAGATTTCTTTTCTTTTACGTCTTAACCTTGTGCTGTCAGCTTCAATTTGCCCGTGAAAAATTAGGTTGCACTTTAGATCAGTCTTTTATCGTTATTTATGGCATTTTTCCAAGATGTCACAGAACCTTTCTTTTTGGAACTTAGCGCCTTAGTAGATAAGGTTGGGCTGACGAAATGTTTATCGTCGTACGGAGTGAACTCGACGACCCAAGTTCAAATAGTGGAGAAAGCTGTTTACTTTTCACATCGCATCAATGCTTTCGGGTGGAAAATTTCCATTTCCTCAATCCGTCAGCTATGGGTAAATTGCGCGAAAGATAAGGATCTTTAGCCTTCGAGATAGGTAAATCAGTCAATGATTGATATATTGATATTAGTGGCATGTCAACCCGTCTAGATATATTTAACCCAGAGATAGGATTCTTCCAGGTACAACAACTCCAGATCAGAGTGGACCTTTCTTTGATTTAAAATATATTCTTCACTTTCCTTTATTCAAACTATTCCTTCTACTTTCACTTTCGCTTTCATTTTTTTTAAATTTAAGATATGCTTTTCAATTTCGCTTTCATTTATTTGAAATTTGCCTTTCACTTAAGACCATTTGATTGATAGCCTGAAATAAATGTAGCTACCATTAAAAAAAGGAAATGAACATATCTCTTGCATTTTCTACCGATGCTCGCTTACAAATATCTATTGTGCTTATTCTGCTGTCTTGGGGGAAGTTTCTTTTGTAATTGGAACGAAATATGAACTTTCATTATGTTTTTGTCTGTTTGGGAATTCATCATGTTACATCTGACATTTGAACAGTTTGAAGAATGATTATTTTTCAGTTTCATCTCAAGAGATTTTTTGACGGTTTATCAGCTGATTCTTTTTCGATTTATCATCTTCATAACGTTCATTTATTCTCGAATCACCATTATATTTGCGACAAAGCTGAATCAAAATGCCATTTCCTTATAATTATCACTTACTGCTCTTCGAGTTTTTCACACCACCCTTAGCGGATAGTTTCTCATCGGGGATCTGAGTGACAACAAATCCCATCAAGTCTCCTTTTTGGGCTGAGGATTCTCCTCAGTATCCTGGCTGATCTCAATAACGCTGTAGTTTTGATGGTCTCCACTCGTCCTCTTATTTCCAAGTCATCCAGTTCTTGTACTAATACTTTGGTGACTGTACCAAGAGCACCACTTACTTTTGGTATTACCGCCACTTATTATTATTATTATTATTATTATTATCTCTTTATGGGTGTTCCCCACAAGTGGTAAATCATCATCATCATCATCATGTCACGCCATCAGCACGGATATCCCTGACCCTCTCTCGCCACCCCTCCCTATCCTCCATAAGTTTAAGCAGGTCCTCAGGGCTACATACCGTATCAACAAAGAGATGCAGTTCGAGCTGGATGCCCTCGCCCCTACTTCTCCAGAATGTCTGGTTCGTTTATTTTTGATAGTTTTCGTGATAGGTGGTAGGTGGCCGTACATCTGCTGCTTTTTGGGGTGTTGCCTCCAGGACTTGTTCAATATTGCTTGCAGCATTCTTGCGTAGTTGCCGCCGAGCTTTTTTTTTTTTTAGTTAGTGTCTATGTAGTGCATCCATATAGCAGTATCGACATGACCGCTGCCTGGAAGAAGCTGCATTTCATTTTATCGATCAGGTCTGACTTCAATTTGACCGATAGCCTATCGATAGCTTCCCTTGTCTTTGCTACTCCCGTGTTGATATCTGTGTCAGTTGATGAGACACTGCTTCCTAGGTAGGTGAACATGTCAACTAGTTTCAGAGGACTACCGTTCAGTGTAGAGATGTCGCCTGTTTCATTAAAGCACATATATTCCATTTTGTGTGCATTGACATGGAGGTCAATGCCTGCAGCGGCTCCTTCGAGACTATGTAGCAGGGTTTCAGCTTGGGCTGGTGTGTTTGCCAAAAGCGCTATATCATCGGCGTAATTGGCATCTGTAATTGTTTTTGCGGGGTACCTTCTGCGTCTTTCCTTTGTTAGTTTGAAACATGGCCTAAAATGAAGAGGAAGTTATCTCATTTCTGCGATCTGAAAAATTTCCATCCTTTTTTGGATTTTCAGTTTCTTAACTTATTTTTCATGTTTTTCGCAATCGTTCCGTGAACTCCCACAATGAATGGCGTCACTATCACATTTTATTGTGTTTTTTTTGTGTTTTTTTCCCCAATTCCTGTGTTTTGATGATGTCTCGCTTGTCTATATATATTCCTTCTGTTTTTTTCCTCTTTCCTTTATCAATTTCAAGCATCACGAATTTATCAATTCCAAATTTAATCCCTATGAAGATCTTAGCTATTGTTTTGTATATGGATTTCTAGTTCGCTCTTTTTTTTAAATTTGGCATTATGTGTTTACATCAGGTGGTTAATACTTTGCGAGTTTATATTCTCATTTGCTGTTTCTTGCGTCATAGTTTGGTTGGATCTTTACTCTGATGAATATGTAAGATAATGGCTGAGGGATTTCGTTTTATGCCTTTGGGTTTAGTTAGGCTGAGAACCTTTCGGCTCATGGATTACTTAGGTGCAACACTAACGCATGTGTTCACGTGCGCGCGGGCGGAGCAAACGTGCCACTCAGAGATATCACAAAAGCCCGAGATGGGAAACGGAGCTAGCAAGTGCGAATGACGTTACGCACCGGAAGCGAGGGCAGGATTTGGGGAGATTTTGAAAAAGTCAGTTAGTTGAGTTGAGGCTAGATACCGAACGAGAAGGGTTGACTTTTGCTTGTTCGCGGAGGCCTTGGGCAGGTGTCGCACGAGATGGGAGTCAGATGAAAAAGCCAGAATAGAAAGAATGTGTATCTCTCTCCTTATGTCGAAGGACCTTTAAACTCAAGGTAATAAAATGTTTCGTACCTGAACTGAGAAGTCGTCACGTGTTTTTCGAATTTCGAGATTCCTGTGTTCTATCTTTATGGACATTCGATGTACGTTTCACACATAGCCATATCAGGGATATGTAACAAATATTTGAGCATACAAAGTGTCCTAGAATATGACTATCAGTATTTAACATCTACCAGACATTCTCCTTTAGCTTATTGATGAATGATGGTTTATTTATAATAGCTCATAAGATGAAATCGATTCCTTGCTATTAGATTTTCAACATTTCTAAACATTCTAATATCCATATTTACCAACCCCTCCACTCAAGCAGGATATGACACAAGGTCAATTTTTTAAGCGGAGTTTAGTAGGTTTGATTTCAGAGTTTTCCTTCTCCTAGATTAGTTGCCTCACCAGGGCTGAAGAACCCAGTCTGCCCTACTATTTACCCGTAGCTGGAGGGAGAATAATTGGATTCATAGCTTTCGCAAAGGTATTAGTACTATGTGAAATGCATCCAGTCCAGTCCAGGGTTTTAACTCGTGTCGCTGTGTCCATTTCCAACGACGATAACCATTACATCACGGGCACCTCCGTAAACATTCTAATCTCTATAGTTGTGAGGTCATGCTGTACATTTACTTAAATTCCATTTACACAGTCGGCTGCAGTTGTAGAATACACCAACTGCACCTCTGCAGAGGGGAAAGACTCCCCACCAAAAAAACTAATGTCCTGGATATGACTCTAAACATTTTGATGGTGAGGTTCCAGTAATGCTAGAACTTTGGCAAATGTTGAGTCCCCACTTCATTGCTATCGTTCCTAGGTCCACTCTGGCCCACAGTTGTAGCGCCTGATTTGGTCTTATCTATGGGTCAAATAGAACTAAACTGTGTACTGATGGTAAACTGAATTGTTTGTTATGGAACTGTTTTTGACATTGAAACTGAGTATTTAAACTAAACTGAAATGTTTGAAATGGAAGTGTTTATATGTATAAAAAGGGATTTCGCATTAAAAACCAACAATGGTTGATTTTCTATAAAGCCAAACCAAACCGAACTATATTCCATATCTCGATCTTTTTTCCTTGTTTTGTACCTTCTTTGATATTTATTCATGGAGGTGCTCATGTAATATTACGGACGGGCGCCGTCATTGAATTGCGGCGGTCTCAAAGTTGGAGAACGTCCGAACACATCAACTGTCATCAGTCATTGGGTACATAGGTCTGACGATCAAAAGTGTCACGAACCTCGCTCGTGCAGGCAGAGTGACCTGTAGAGTTCAAGCGTGATTTTGAAATAATCACGCGTGAACTTTCATGTGTTGCATTACTTTTCTCAATGGTGATCATCGAACCTTCGGGAACATTCGAATTGATCCATCAGATCGCTATATAAGGGTATCAAGTAGCGAGATTTTGGCAGTTCAAGACAGGTTTCCAAACAGGTTCACCAGAGGTGCACGACGCCCCGACCCATGTCATACCCTAGCCTGTCAGCAATCCGACTGATATGAAAGTGTCAACAGGCCAACGATAACAACGCCGCTGTCATCGCCAAGAAGAGGAGGATGAACCTTTTCTACGTACGCAAGATGAAGTGCGCGGAGGGAAAGGAGACGTTTGATATCGACAAAAAAAAAAGAGAAGGCGAGGAAGAACGCTATTAAACAAGCTTTTTTAACTACAGTCCGCTGTAGTCCCCAAGAATAAAAGCGACTACTATTTTTTTCCTTGAAATTCAAGTTTTGAGTGTTTCTTTTCAGCGAATTCCTTTCTTTTAGACATAACGTTTTTTGGTCCCATGCTACACTCATTGGTATTTATTTATGGAGGCGCTCATTGCGTAACGGTTATCATTGTAGGAAGTAGATCCAGCTACCCGAGTTCAAATTTTAGTCGAAATTGTTTTGCATTTCAGATGATAATACCACTGGGAAAGGAATGAATTAAACTTTGCTCTTTTTAGCTATGGATGAATAGAAAGACAGGAAATGGACCTTAAACTTGGTATGGCAAACGGTCTAGAAAAAAAACTAAGTGTTCAAACGAGACAAGGAGAGGGATGGGCTCCGATTGGCTATTCCCGCTGAAAACACGCAATAGGAATAGTAGCCCTAAGATTAAATCAGTTCATAGGGATAAGTGTTTTTATTAAGTGTTTTTATTAAGTGGGTGTCTCTATACAGTAGGGCATACGTACCGCTATTTTCTTTATGGGATACCATCTGATTTATTGGAATTCTCAGTACGACAAGTGAATTTGAAATGGTTTAAACATGGTGGCGATCACCTTGAGACTATGAAGAATCACGTAAAATTTTGGAATTATAATGAATCTTATCGAAATTATAAACAGAGCTGATGTGATTATAAAAATTTCCTAACTTTGCATAATCAATATCAATCATAAAAACAATAATTAGTTAAATTGCCCGAAAACCTCTTGCAGTATTAGGTCTATCTTCTTCCTTCTTATTGAGTTCTTGCGTATGCTTGTGAATGTGTCAATGTGTGTGTGTGTGTGTGTGATCCGAGATTTAATCTTATCTTCTTTTTAACATTACAGATGCATCCATGACATATCAAATCAAATTATTCAATGGTTAGCAGTAAAGTATAAAATCATTAAGAATTTGATAGAATCATTCTGATGTGTGCTGCTTCATACAAGGTGTGATCAAAACATATAGTGATTTAGAAATGCTATTGTTTTTAATGGAGGTGCCCGTGGTGTAATGGTTATCGTCGTAGTAAATGGACATGGCAACACGAGTTCAAATCCTAGACGAGACTGATTGCATATTACATAGCACTAATACCCTTGGGAAAAATATGAAACCAATTATTCTCCCTCCAGCTATGGGTAAATAGCAGGACAGACTGGGTTCTTCAGCCTTGGTGAGGCAACTAGTCTAGGAGAAGGAAAAATCTTAATTCAAACTTGTTAAACTTCGCTTAAAAATTGACCTTGTGTCATATCCTGCCCGGGCAGAGGGGTTGGTAGATCTGATTTAAAAATGTTATTATATATTTATTTTTCAGTTTTAAAATGTAAAAGTCAGATTGATACTTACTCATAGCTAAATATCTTATATCATAAAGAGACAATATCAAGATACATAAACAATGGGGGAGATAAGTTTAGATAAGGGTATTTCGTTTAATGGCATATCAACCCCTGTAGATTATTTCATCTTGTTTTGTTATATATATATATATCATCATCACATTGCACAATCAGCACGGATCTCCCTGACCCTCTCTCGCCACTCCTCCCTATTGTCCATTGCTTCCGTTGGGTCTTCAGGGCTACATCCCGTATCGGCAGAGAGCTGCTGTATGTTGGTTCTCGGTGGTCGTCTTGCCTTTGCTCGTCCATGAGAAGCGGTCCACAGGAATGCATCACTTATGACCTCGTCCCTACTTCTCCAGCCGTATCCTGCATGTTTGGCTCGTCTATCTTGGATATTTTTCGTGATGGGTAGTAGGTGTCCGTACAGCTACTGTTTTGTGGGGTGCTGCTTCCAGGACTTGTTCAGTATTGCTCGCAGCATTCTTGGGTAGTTGCCGTCAAGCTTTTTCTCCATCTTTTTAGTTAGCATCCATGTAGTGCATCCATATAGCAGTATCGACAAGACCGCTTCTTGGAAGAAACTGCGTTTTTTTTTTATCGGTGAGGTCTGTATATGGAAGTCAGACCTGATATATATATATATATATATATATATATATATATAATTTGTTAGGGATTACTTTGTTGGTTGATATTTTGGTTTTTAAAAACATTATTAAAGTGGGAGAAAGAAGTTACTAAAAAATTTATGCGTATAATCTTGGTGGGCGCTTTTTTCGTAAACACATCTTTTGTATACAAATATGGATATACTTTTTGTTTGCGAACTGATAAACGGTAACAAGTTCTTTTCATACTGTAAAATACTTTTAGATATTGCTATTTTTTTTTCTTTAGTCTTTATACCACAGGGACTCCTCCGATCAATGGAGGTTTGGAACATTAAAAAATTGATAACTCAGATCCACTGTATACGCTAAATCCAGAGGCTAAATAAAGTTTAAACGCTCATTAACCTGCACTATTATTTTTATTAAGAACTTCCTCATACCAGGCGGATAACGAAAAATAAAATCTGGACGCCCCAGGTTTCCCAGTTCTCATTTTGCTACACTCGACCCAGTCAACCCATCTTTACCAGTAAAGATCTGAATGTTAAAAGAGGACTATTTTGAAGGGAATTAACGTTTTATTCAAAATTCATTTCTGTCCTGGTAAATACAGTTTAATTCTTGATTATTTTTAATACATTTTAATATTTCAAGAGGTATTTTCGGACTGTTTTCCTCATCATTATTGTTGTTACTTGAAACGCAACGTTTCCACCGTTGTATCCTCCGGCATTTCTAAGATGTATCTTGTTTGTCTGGGGAGAGAAACGATTCAAACTGGGAAATTACTATCAAAGTTTGGTCAAACTTTAGTCTCGATATTTTTAAAAACATCGCGTGTATAGCGAATATATTCTGTAAAGACAAAGGAAAAACATCACTGACTTTGGATTTTTTTCAAAATGTCGTCTTAAGTTATTCATATCAACAAAAATATATGGGAATATGTATTGTGTGAAGGTGAAAATTAATTGTTGGGTCAAAGCGGACACCATTCCCTTGAGGGCTAATTATAACACTACTGAAAATAATTCAAATTATCTGCTTATTATTGTTTTTTTTTCTGTTGAGAGTTTTTCACACCAGCGTTAGCTGATGGTTTTTCACTGGAGTCTGACTGACATTAAGTCTCTTTAAATCTCCCAGACTCTTCCGGCCAATCTCAACAATGTGGAACTTTAAATGATCTCCAATCGTCCTCTTATTTCCAAGTACGCTAGTCTCTGTACCAAACCTTTGCTGACTGTATGAAGCGCACCAATAACTATCAGTATCACAATAACAATCAGTTCGTATTCTATGGTTTTTTCCGTTCTTTGACAAGGTCTAGGCACTTATCTTTTTTTCGTTATCATTCATTTTTATCCTGTTGTCAGAAGGGACGGCAAAGTCCACTATTCAGCAGCTTATTATTATTATTATCATTATTATTATTATTACTATCTCCATTGGAGTTTTCACATCAGTATTAGCTGATGGTCTTTCACTGGAGTTTGAGTGATAGTAAGTCTCCTTAAGTCTCCAGAACTCTTCTCAGTGTTCTGTTTGTTCGCAATAATGTTGTTGTTTGGATAGTCTCCACTCGTCCGCCAACTTCCAAGTCCTCCAGTCTCTTTCGTAATCCTTTAGTTACTGTATCAAAAGCGCCAATCACAATTGGTATAATTGTCACCTTCATGTTCCACAGTTTTTTCGATTATCTAGCAAGGTCGAGATATTTATCCTTCTTTTCACATTCTTTCAGTTTTATTCTGTGGTCAGCCGGAACAGTAAAGCCTACATTTGCTACTTTGTTGCGTCTTATCTATTCTCGTTTTGATATGATTGGTTCTTATGGTGTTGTTTTGTGCTGCTATTAGGAGAGATTCAATTTCTCTCTTATAGTTCCCTTTTCTTAGCCAGGTCCAGGTTTTCTGGTGTGATTATTATTATTATTATGGTTCAAGAAGAAATGCTTACTATTTATTTAAATACAACAAATAGTAGAAGCACATGAGCACTTTTCGATTAGGATAGTTTTCAGCTACGTACGTCATTCCAAAATAGTGTCTTTTATTTTTATTTCGCCCTCTCAACCACACTTAGAAAACCTAATGGTAAGGCTCCAGTTCTGGAGATCTGCAGCTTAAACCTTCTATGTCATTACTCTCAGGTAGACTTCCTTTTAATGAGAGGATCTTACTCCTCTGCATGGGATGCAGTCAGCATATTTGAAACCCACCATAGGGAATCCTAAGAGTTGTGTGCAAGTCTAATGTTATTTACCAATGAAGAGACCTTAACACTTGTTTATAAAGATTAAAACGTATTTATTTACGAAAGGATCGAAAAGCTGCAATAGAGATATAGAGAGACAGACTAAGAGACGAAGTAATTGGACTGCTATCATTGACGCCATGTCTTCTTAACCCACGTTGTGATTTTATATTCAGCCGAGGGTGCCTCTGGGCATTTACTAACCGCTCTTCAAATCTGACCGAATCTCTTTGTCGACTGCGAATCATTATATAATATATTCACACCCACCTGTTTTCCTTCAGGTTTTCTATTCACGTGATTTATTTCCGCTGTTCCATTGATTACAAAGGTGGACTATCCTGTTTAGATATCTAAAACTTACATGCAGTTGTTATATTTTGACCTTCGACCCAGCCCCAAAAATGCTATTCCTAGGTGATACACCGGAAGGAAGTAAAACATTCCAACGGCCAGTAATCAAAAGAGATCGCGTGGGCGGATTAAGGCTTATGATATGGGAAAAGGTGAAGGTCCCATTCTGCCATTACAGTCATGCACCGGAAGAGAGTAACCTCTGAACTGCATGACAGTTATTTCCGCTTGATGACGATTAAACATTCGATTTCAAAGATCCAGTAGGCGATCGTGTGGGCGTTGAGTTATTATTTAACTCAGTTGAGTTTGGGTCCCAGAGCAGTTGTCAGTAGAATTCCAGACAGTAGAGACCCGATGTGGTAAGGAAGGCCACACCCGACCGAGGGGGTTCTCGGAAACCCCCGATGCAGTTGCCAGCAGACTCCCAGAGGGTTAGAGACGTGATGTGGTAGGGAAAGCCACACCCGACTGAGGGGGACCTCAGAAACCCCCGATGCAGTTGCCAGCAGAATTCCAGACAGTAGAGACCAGATGTGGTAGGGAAGGCCACACCCGATCGAGGGGACACTCGGAAAACCCCCCGAAGCAGTTGGCAGCAGACTCCCAGAGGGTTAGAGACGAGATGTGGTAGGGAAGGCCACACCCGACCGAGGGGGACCTCGGAAACCCCCGATGCAGTTGCCAGCAGAATTCCAGACAGTAGAGACCAGATGTGGTAGGGAAGGCCACACCAGACCGAGGCGTCCTCGGAAGCCCCGATGGAGTGGACCCCAGAATCAGAACAAGAAAGACACAAGGTGACGGTCATAACAGTGGGGTCAAAATATGAAGTTTACGTTCGGTCTCCAGCATCCTCTCACATGCAAACCCTTAAACAACCCTTTCAAACCCTTGCAATAAAGTGAGAGGAATATAATTGTAAAGAAGTCTTCTTGTGTCATCCTTCCTGCATCTTAATTCTTCAAGCGTCTATCTTTCTGCGTGCGTCCGTCTTTACTATTATTGAGTCGTTATGATACGGCAAATGAGTATACAACACAATCAAAGGTCAATATGTAACTCTAAAATTGGGAAAATTAGGCAGTGATGAACCCGCATTTTTTAAACGAGTGACCATTTCTGAATAGCAAGTATCATAAACTATTTAAAATGTATATGTCTGGCTAAACAAAGTTTAACAAGATTTTTCCGATAAAAAAATTATACCCAGTCAATCACTATGGAATATGTTTTATTATGTCGAGAGGGTGGGGTGGATCTGCTTGGTTTAAGAATTGTTTTAAATGAAGAAACAAATAAAAGAGTGATCCGGTCAAACTGAAGGAATCTAAGTGTGAGTTTAAGAAGAAATGGATCGATATAAAAGTAAATAATTACCAGTCAGCCCACACACCGATCAAGTATATGAATAAAATCTCAGACAGCTTGGTGACTCCAACGTGGGGCCTTTGAAGTTACGCTGACGATCTAGTTAAATTAGCCTCAAAGAGTTTTTTTTGTGGCAAAGGAATTCTTCAATTCAAAAGATTGTAATAATATTTAGGATCTTAGAAATAAAAGAGTGGCCGGTGTCATATTATAAATGTAATATTGATGACTTCAAAGAGATCCTTTGAAGTTCAAGTAGATACGAACAAGATAAAAAGAAAAAGGGATAATTATGATTAATGAGCTTTTAATTACTTTGATTGCTTACATATTCAGGGTTGTCAAAGAGTACTCGACTGCCAGAAAGTAGTCGACATTCAAAATCGACTGTTAAAATATTTGGTTAAATCTAAATCAAATATAACAGGATATTTTTATTTCTTGTGGTTCGTATATAAAATCAGGACTTATATCATTAGGTAATATTCATTATTTAAATCAATAACGTTGATACACTATAACAAAATCTAAAATTGCAACATATCTGTAACCAAACGAAGTTAAACAAATATATATATATATATATATATATATATATATATATATAAGAGATGTACTTATTTTTGATTGCTACATGTTTGTTTTGGGTGTTTCATATTTCAATGAAGGGAGTTTATTGGTACATAAGGCATGAAAATATTCATTTTTGCTGTTGTAATGCATCTCCAGAAATAATAAAATCATTGCATTTTGGTGTAGAAGAAAAATTTAATGTTTAGTCATGATCGTGAATCGTTGATTTTGATTAGTTCTAATCAGAACTTACATCAAAATGTAAGCATGAAACAAATTCCTTCTCAGCCAACAAGAAACTAATGACTCCAATGACTAGAAGGGAATAAACAAATACAAATAAGAAAAAGAAATTATTAAAACAAGCAAAAATAAATAGATCAGAATTATACAATACCAAACATCAAAAACAATCGCAGGAACCTTATAAAAGGGATAAATACCAGGGAAGACTCCCTAGTAAGATTATCAGGACCATTCTTGAAGTGGAGCAGAGAAGACCGGAAACAAATGGACCAGAGAACAAGGAAACTAATAACAGTTCATAAGCCTTTGCAACACACAGATGACGTTGGCAGACTATGTGTCAACAAAAGAGATAGTAAATTGACTCGCCAGCATTGAAAACAGCGTTTCCGCATCGGTACAACGACTCGAAGACTACATAGAAAAGCGCCGAGGAAGACTGATTACAGCCACCAGAAACAATACTGACGACACGAGGATTAGCAGAATGGAAATGACCAGAAAACAAAAATGGGAAGAAAAAGAACTCTATGGATGTTTTAAGCGACTAACAAGGAACATCTCTCCCGAGAAAACGTGGACGTGGCAAAAAAAGGGAAACCTTAAGAGAGAAATTGAATCTCTCTTAATAGCAGCACAAAACAACGTCATAAGTTCCAATCATATCAAAGCGAGAATAGATAAGACACAAGAAAACAGTAGATGTAAGTTATGTGGCGATATAGACGAAACGATCACTCACATATTAAGTGAATGTGGCAAACTAGGTCAGAGAGAGTATAAGACTAAATGCGACTGGGTGGGAAAGGTGATCCACAGGGAACTGTGCAGGAAATTTCAATTCGGCCAGAGGAACAAATGGTATATGCACAAGCCAGCATCTCTCCTGAAGAACGAGACGCACAAACTCCTCTGGGCTTTTGACATACAAACGGAACAGCAAATATAAGCCAGACAAATGACCTTATTATAATCAACAAAAAAAAGAGAACTTGCAGATTTGTGTACTTTGCTGTCCCAGCCGACCACTGAGTAAAACTGAAAGAATGTGAAAAGAGGGATGAGTACCTCGATCTAGCTAGAGAATTGAAAAAACTGTGGAACATAAAAGTGACGGTTATACCTATTGTAATTGGTGCACTCGGTAGAGTCACTAAAGAATTGGCACAAGGACTGGAGGACTTGGAAATAACGGGACGGGTGGAGGCTGTCCAAACTAAAGCATTGTTGAGATCGGACAGAATACTGAGAAGAGTCCTGGAGATTTGAGAAGACTTGCTGTCACTCAAACTCCAATGAAAAACCATCAGTTTACACCAATGTAAAAATCTCGAAAAGGAGTACAAATAATTATTATAATGGAAGGAACAGAAATGCTAAATCAAGAAAAAATCAGAACGACCGGAAAAAGGATAATTACAAGTTCTTTGGAATACTGGAAGCGGACACCATAAAATAAGCGGAGATGAAAGAAAAAAATACAACAAATTAAACAACATCTCAAACGAATAAGAAAACTTCTTGAAACTAAGGTGTGCAGCAGAAATCTCACCACAAGGATAAACTCCTTGGCAATCTTCCTTGTAAGACATTCTGGACCATTTTTAAAATGAACCAACGAACAACTCAGACAAATGGAGCAGAGGACAAAAAAGTTAATGATGATGCAAAAGGCTATATATTCAAGAGATTACATAGACAGAATATTTGTGTCAAGAAAAGACCCGAAAGCATTGGAGATACTGGAGATGTATAGATTTGAGGACTTGAAAACTACATTAAAAAGAGTTTTAAAAAAACAACACTAATTGCAGCGACCAGTCACATCATTTACAATATAAGGACAAACAGAACCACAACAAAAAACAAAAAAGAAAACAAATTGGGAGGAAAAACAATTCTATGGATATTTCAAGCGATAAACTAATGAAATCTCACACGAGAAGACTTGGAAATGGCTACGGATCAAGTTTTTATGGGCCTGCTAGGAAGGTTTGTTTAATTCAAGCTGCCTAATTATTTTCGTGGCTAAATTGATTGCGAGATTTGCTCATGTATTTACTTCTTCTGCTATAATTATTATTATTACTTTTACTCATTAGAGTTTTTCACATCAGCGTAAGCTGATGGTCTTTCATTTGCGATTGAGTGACAGCAAATCTCCTCGAGTCTCCAGGACTCTTCTCAGTATTCTGGACGTTTTCAATAATGCAGTTGTTTGGATGGTCTCCACTCGGCCGCCAACTTCCAAATCTTCAAGGCCCTTTAATAATCCTTTTGTTACCGTGCCAAAAGCACCAATCATAATTAGTATAATTGTCACCTTCATATTCCACATTTTTTTCAATTTTCTAGCAAGGTCAAGGTACTTATCTCTCTTTTCACATTCTTTCAGTTTTATTCTGTGGGCAGCCGGGACAGCAAAGTCGACAGTTTTCTTTTTTTGTTGATTATTATAAGGTCTGGTCTTCTGGCCGATATTAGGCAATCCGTTTGTATATCAAAGTCCCATAGGAGTTTGTGTGTCATTTTCTAGTACAGGTGCTCCGTTGTACATATACAATTTGTTGGCATGGTCAGATTTAAATTTCTTGCACTTTTCCTTGTGGACCACATTGCCCACCCAGTCGTGTCTCGCCTTGGACTCCTTCTGTGCCAATTTGCAGCATTCGCTTACTTCTTGAGAGAAACTGATTCTCTTCTAATAGCAGCTTAAAAATCTCTATAAGGATCAATTATATTAATGCAAAAATCGAAAATACGATATAGAACAGCAAGTGTGATAAAAACGAACCAATTTAACAAATGATGAGCGAATAGCAAAAAAGAAGTATAAGACTAGACACGACTTGATGGGGAAGATGATCCAGTGGGAATTGTGCAAGAATTTGTAATTTGACCATTCTACCAAATAGTACAAGCTGGAATCCCTCCTGAAGAATGATATACATACATTTCTCTGATATTTTGAGATACAAACAGTTCTCCTAACCTGGGCCAGACGATCAGACCTTGTGGAAAGTAACAACAACAAAAAAGAGAAATTACAATCTACTAGATTTTGCCTTCCTAGCAGAACATGGAATGAAAATCAAAGACAAGTTATTTGGAACTTGCCATAGAGTTAAAAATGCTATGGAACATGAAAATGGCGGTGATACCTATTGTAAATGACGCACTAGGAACAGTCCTCAAACTCTTGAAAGAGTTGAAAATTGGGGTACGAGCTGAGACCTTCCCATCTACAGCATTATTGATATCGGTCACAATACTGAAAAGAATCCTAGAGACCTGAGGAGACATTCAGAATCCTGTGAAAAATTATCAGCTGTTGGTGTGAAAAACTCGCAAGAAGAAGAAGAAGAAGAAGAAGAAGAAGAAGAAGAAGAAGAAGAAGAAGAAGAAGTTGCAAAATTGTGCACTTTGTTGTCCCAGCTGACCACAGAGTAAAACTGAAAGAAAGTGAAAAGAAGGATAAGTACCTCCACCTTGCTAAGTAATTGAAAAAAACTATAGAACATAAATGTGACGTTTATACCAATTGAAATTGTTGCTTTTAGTACAGTCACCATAGAATTATTAATGGGACGGAAGGACATGGAAATAAGAGGACGAGTGGAGACCATCCAAACTACTATATTATTGAGAACGGCCAGAATACTAAGAAGAGTCTTGGAGACTTGAAGGAAATTGCTGTAACTCAAACTCCAGTGAAAGGCCGTCAACTAACGCTGATGTGAAAAACTCTCAAGGAGTAAAATAATAATAATAATAATAATAATAATAATAATAAGAAGAAGAAGAAGAAGAAGAAGAAGAAGAAGAAGAAGAAATTAAACACACTAAAGTAAATACATTAGCAAATTACACAATCAATTTAGCCACGAAAATAATAAGGCAGCTTGAATTAGGCCAGCCTTCTTTGCACACAAACTTTATCATCCTTCCCATTATGCCCCACATGTATAAAGTTATACCCACCACACGTGAAGGGGATGTCCTCGTGGTGTAATCGTTAAAGCGATGGGCTGCGGAATCGTAGTAAGCGATTTCGTACTCCAGTCGCGCTATTACATTCACTTTCGGGCAAATACCCATGGGAAAGGCATGAACCCCTTATCCTCCCACCTATGGGTTAGATAGAACCACTACTATTCTTCGAGGAGAATGGCTTTGGCATTAAATAACCTACAAAGTTTGATATGCCATTAAACAAAGAAACCAAACTAAACCAAACCACATGTGAACAACTTGATTTGATGATTCCGTAAGCGAGAAACTGATAGTCAAAAGCTACTTGACTCTATGTCAACGCTATCCTTACTTAAATGTATATGCTGTATCACTAATATTGAAATACAGGTTAGAGTTTTCACCTATGGCCCGGGAGATCGGGGGTTCAATTCCAGGTCGAGTCATAGCAAAGACTCAGAAAATGGTACTTCATGCCTCTTTACTTTACCCTTGGCATTATAAGGTATGAATCAAGTGGGACCATCTAGGCAAAAGAGTAGCACTTTTCCTCCCCGACACCTCAGAGTATTAACTATTGAAAAAGACCCTTCGAGTCGCTCTCGACGACCGTCGGTCAATCTACAATGATATATATATATATATATATATGTTTATATATATTTATATACATATATATATGATTTAGTTTGCAATATTTATAAACAAAGTGTTTCAATATTTCAATTTTTTTTTTCGTCTATTTTACAATACTTGTTGAATTTTGTTTTGTTGCAATCTTTTTTAAGAATACCTCGTTATTTCTGATTTGGATGACGTGACAATTTAAACACATCCAGCATTGAAGAATCAAAAGTTAATGCTAGAAGGCTTCTCACTCAGTCATGATTGAAGAATTGTAAAATATTTAAATGACTAGGATAAAAAGAAAGAGGAACGGAGACCAAGCGGGGAAGTCTTGCGTTGGATTTAAAATACTGAAAAGAATTTTTTCAAATATGTTATTATGCAAAGAATGGTGAGTACGAAGAAAGAGTTCAGTATTTTAAAGAAAGAAAGAAAGAAAGAAAGTAAGAATGAAAGAAAAAACTGTATTCCATAAAAGCCAATGTGGAATTTAAGCAAAGAAATATTAGTGAACAGCCAAAAAAAAAAAAAAAAAGAGACAAAGAAATTAATTAAAATAAATTATAAACAAGGAAAAAAGAAAAAATCAGATAATCGAAACAGGCAAAAAGGAAGGGAAAAATCAGCTGTAAATAATAAAAAAAAACTCTGGCACTCAACAGCACAGAGAAAAACGATCATTCCAACGAGATTTTTTTTAAATTTATTGTTCGATTTTTCCTTTTCTTCTTTTGTTTCTTTGTTTGTTTGTTTGTTTGTTTTTTTATATCAAGTTGTTTTCCTATCTTTGTTTGGAGCCTGTAATCAGAATGTCATGTTGCTAAGCAACTGTTGAGGGACGGGACTAAACAATCTCAAAAGAAAACAAATAATTTTTAAAAAAATGCAAAATCAATTCTCAGAGATGAAAACGATAAACACACATTCATATAGCCACACACACACACACACACACGCACACACACGGAGACAGTGACATACAAATAAAAAGACTCATTGAAAGTAAGAAACATTCATAGACAGGCAGACAGAGAAAGAGAGAAAGAAAGAGCGATTTAGAGAGAGAGAGAGAGAGAGAGAGAGAGAGAGAGAAAGAGAGACTGTCAGAGAGCGGAAGGGAGACAGACATATGCATGTCCATTTGGCCCAATTTACGATTTTAAAATAAGTGTCTGGTGTATTATGAATGGCATCGGTGGTTATGTACTTTAAAAATGAATAGATTTTCTTGAAATGTTCGTTTGGGGACACCGAATAAAAGTACAACTGCAATCCAAGTGAACTTTACAACTATTCTTTTATATGAACTGAGTTAAACAAAAATTCAGGAGAAGTAATTTACATATCTGACGCTCAAAACCAGGGATCTCAAACTTAACGACACAAATGGATCGGTATAGAGAGTTTACGTTATTTCGGCCGCGGTCAAATTTGTCTTAATGTCAATTTTCAAAACTAAAACTGGTCAACGAAAAGAATTTTATATGCAATGAAAAACTTTAAAGGATGCATGGGAATGACAGAAAAATAAATTTGCTTAGCAAGATACTCTTATGAAATGTGACTGATTGAGATTTATTTTCCATATTGTAACCTTTGCAGTCCAAACAGATCCTCCATCGGTATTTCAGTGCTTGCATCTCATTTGTCAAAAAATTGTCTACAGCAGATATCATGTAATTATATATTTTTAGTCCACCCACCTGTTAGGTATGAATTTAATGTGTAAAGTGCGAGTTTGAATTAAGTTACAAATTGATCAATTTTATTTATTATTTTTTAAAAATTAAGAATAAATATTCTTTGAATTTTTTAATGCCTAAGCGAGAAATATATTCTTTCGCGCATTGTTTCTGCTACTTATAAGGTGTTGATTATTCTTGAAAAAAATATGACTAAAATGCATTTTTTCGTGTGTTCTTTAAGGTTTACGGTAGTTATATTTTTTCGCGAATTATTTACGTTGGCGACCGTAGTCGAGGGCGACCAGAATGCTCCCTTTTCAACAGCTACTACACCGAGGTGTAATGGAGGACGCTACTCCTTTCCCTGGATTGCTCCACTTTACCCTTGATACGTACCTTATATTGCTGAGTGTTAAGCAAGGAGGAATCAAGTACCATTTTTAAAGTCTTTGGTCTGACTCGACCTGAGATTGAACCTAGGTCTCCCAGACCATTGGCGAACACTTTACCCTCTTGGCCTATGGGCCGGTTTTAAAGGACACAAAATGGGCATTTTCTCCCGGGGAAGAGAAAGTGCGAGCATAACGTGAGATATGGGAGCGTGATTTCCACTAATCGTAATGCTAATCGACAATACAGCTGATAGGCTGCTATTTGTATTTTTGTTCATCTAAATTAACTCATATGTGATTGTATATGGGATATAAAAATTAATAGAAAATCTAAGGGAACAATTTCCCGTTCAAATTTTCTTTATTTTGTTTCAACTGTTAGTATTTTGCTTTATTTTTTTTTACTTTTGATAAGTTCTGTTTTTGGCCATTTTATTGTATTTTATGCGTAAACCTAAAACTTGTTCTCCTTTGGTCAAGGCTTACACCCATGCATTGCTTGTTTTCCGGTGGTGTATTTGTTGATTTTATCTACGACCAGATGTATCTAACAGATAAATCCATCAGGTTCATCGCAGGTCAAGGCAACATATTACATTGCAATAAAATGTATTATCAACTGAAAAAACAAACAAACATAAGTAATAATTCAAAGTTTACATCTAAAGAAATAGCGGACATAAAATCTTTTCATTTGACCATCTGCTCTCAAACATTTTCTCTGATTTTTTGTTATCTTAGTTTATTGTCTGTCAATTCTTGAAACACATTTTCGTTAAAAATCTATTTCGTCTTTAGTTATGAAACAGATTCCTTCATGTTCTGTTGAGTGAGTTAAATTTCTGTCATATTTGTTATTCTTCCACAACAACAGATTTTTGAAACAAGTCGATTTTACTAAATATTCTTAGTAAGAATCATTTTTAACTATATAAAAAATAATACGCATTTCAACACTTAGGTTTTTATCTTATTTTTAAGTAAATGAGACTGATATACAAAAATACATTCTATTCATTCCTTTGGGAGAATAGTAGTCACTCTCAGTCTTATCTTAAAATTGACTGTCTGTTTGCCTAAGTTTGGCGGATTAAGCTTAATGCAGCTGCAAGAAGGAGTGAGAGAAAAAAGAGCATAGATGGGGAGTGAACAAATTACCTAGTTTTAGAAAAATATTAGTGACGAAATTTGATCTTCCACGTGCTAAAGCAAAGCATCCACATAAATCCATAAACACACATATCTACACGCATTCCCTCACACATCCACACGCCCATTCACACGCATCCTCTCAGGGACCCACAGGCACATTTACAAGTATCTCCTCGAACATTCACACGCATCCCCTCACAAATTCACACGCACATTCACACGTACCCCCTGGCACATTCACACGAATCCCCTCACAAATTCACACGTATCTCCTCGCACATTCTCACGCATCTCCTCACACAGCCACGCGCAGATTGACACTCATCCCCTCGCATGCATCCCCTCGCACATTCACACGCATCACCACACAAGGCCATAAGCACATTCACACGCACATTCAAAGGAATCCCCTCAACCTTCCACATACACATTCACACGCATCCCCTCACACATCCACGCGAACATTTACTCGCATCCCCTTGCACAACACACGCACATGCACACGCGTCCCCTAAACACATCCTCACGCACACTCAAACGAATCCCCCTCAAGGGCACACGCACATTCACACGAACATTCATACGAATCCCCTCACACATCCACACACATGTTCTCACACATCCCCTCACACATTCAAACGCGCATTCACACCCAACCCCTCAAACAGTCACACTCACATTCACACGCATCCCATCACACATTCACACATACATTCACACGCATCCTCCCGCACAATCCCACGCACTTTCACACGCATCCCCTCACACAGCCCGAGGCATATCTACACGCATATTCACACGCATAACCGCACACATCCACACGCACATTCCCACGCATCCCCTCACACACATCCCCTTACGCATCCACATGCACATTCTAACGCAGCCTATCACATATTCCCACGCATCCCTCACACGCATCCCCTCATACATCCACATGCACATTCACACTCATCCACTCACACAGCCACATGCACATTCACACGCATTCCCTCACATATCCAACCGCACATCCACACTTATCACTTCACCCATCCACATGCACATTAACACGAATCCCCTCCCACATCCACATACACATTCAAACGCATCCCCTCACAAGGCCACACGTATCCTCTCACACGCACATTCACACGCATCCCCTCACACAACCACACGCACATTGACATGCATACCCTCAAACAGCCACACGCATATTCACACGCATACCCTCACATATCCAACTGCGCATCCACACTTATCACTTCACCCATCCACATGCACATTAACACGAATCCCCTCTCACATTCACACGCCCATTCACACGCATTCCCTCACACGCATCTCCTCACACAGCCACCTGCACATTCACACGCATTCCCTCACATATCCAACCGCACATCCACACTCATCACTTTACACATCCACATGCACATTAACACGAATCCCTTCTCACATTCACACGCATCCCCTCACACGCATCCCCCCACACATCCACATGAACATTCACACGCATCCACTCACTCATCCATACGCAAATGCACACGATTCCCCTCACACGCACATTCACACGCATCCCTTCGCACAGCCACGTGCACATTCACACGCACAGCCACAAGCACATTCACACGCATCTTCTCACACATCCATACGCACATTCACACGCATCCCATCACAAATCCACGCTCACATTCATTTGCATCCCCTCTCACATTCACACGCATTCCCTCTCACGCATCCGCTCACACTATCACACGCACATTCTAATACATCCCCTCACACAGCCATTGAAAATGAAATTTATGAAAGTTATATAATGAAGTATTCAGATGACTGTTTGAGGCGGATAGGAGTGGTTGTTTTGTTGGCACAATTTTAGGGGTAACCCGAACCCGGACCACTAGACGGACAGATTATATATATATATATATCGAAATAATGGAAATGAATCTGACATTATGAGGAAAACAGAAAAATAAAGTAATCAAAAGGAACACTGATAGAATTATTTAACAGTTATATGATCTTTCTTTGTATATATACATTTTTTTCCTTTCTTTTCCGCTGAAATTGTATTTCATTAAAATATCCATTGTTGTTCTAGCAACACTTGCTTCACCATCTTAAAGTTCAAATGAAGGTTTATTAAAGCAGAAACGTTTTAACACTTATTTTCCTTTATAAATTCATCACTTTTGGATTACTTTATCTATCTATCTATCTATCTATCTATCTGGCTTTTCGTTGCTTCATTTCCTTTAGTGGCCCAGTCGGTTGGGGCTACTAAATACACCGACTGTTTCTCTGTAGAATGGTATGACATCCCCCAATCAGTGTCCTGGATATGACACAAAAAATCTCATGGTGAGGTTCCAGAGGTGCTGGACCTTTGGGGAATGCGGAGTACTCTTTCATTGCCTTCGCTCTCAGGTCCACTCTAGCCCGGAGAGGTAGCACCTGATAGGGTCCTATCTATGGGCCAAATAGAACTAAACTGTGAACTTATGCTGCATTGAATTGCGTGAAATAGAACTGTTTTTGACAATTAAACTGTGTACTCATGCTAAACTGAATTGGTTGAATTGGAACAGTTTTTGTCTTCTAAACTGAATTGTTTGTAATAGAACTGTTTTGACTTTTAACTGTATCTATATAAAAACGATTCTTATACTAAAGTGAATTTATTGAATTAAAGCTGTTTGAATAAATTGAATAGCTTGAAATAGAAATGTTTTTGACCATTGAACTGATTACTTATGCTAAACTGAGTTGTTTGAAGTAGAACTATTTATTTGTATAAAAATGGATTGGCATTAAATAACCGAAAATGGTTGATATGCCATAAAGCGCAAACAAACGAACAAACAAGCAAACAATCTTCTTTAGTTATATGACTTACAAGTGATAAATGGACAGTCTATATATTCTAAATAAAAAAAGAGACTTCGTTATTTTTGTAAAAGTCAACACAGATTAGAGATAAAATTTTCCAATCAGTAAAGCTTCCTAGCGCATAAATGCCTTTCAAAAAAGAATAAAAAAAAAATTAAAATACTTATTTGTTGCAAACAAGGAATCAGCGAACCAAAACAACCAGCAAAAAAAGTGCCAAACGACAAAAAAAGCAGTGAAGCAATGCGCAATAAAACGCGAGACTTTGCCAAAATTCTACACAGAAAGGCTCAGTAGAATAAAAAATGTGTTAATCTCGTTCGTCCAGACTGATTGGCGACCACTGACTGTTTTGTCGATACAACTTTTTCACGCCACTGCGTCATTTAAGAAAATTGTCTCTTCAGAAATGAATCACCTTAATGAATTAAAAGAGAAAAGAAATGAAACAATTTTAAACGACTTCTTTAACGGAACAAACTCTGCTTTGTAAAACTGACCAAATTCTGATTCTTAAAATCAAAAGTTCATAAAAACCCTGGAAATCTAACTCACTTTCTTCTTGAGAATAAAAACTTTTTTGCTATTCAAAATGACATGAAACCTATCACAATAGAATTAGTATCATTTTGGGGATGTAAAAGGCAATAATTGTTTCCGTTGGAGAGTCGGCGTGTCCATTGGGTTCCTCCAGGTGTGTCACATGATCGATCTCTTCTGCCTCTGTTTTTCGAACAATATAAAAGTTGTCTTCTGCTCTGTCAATAACCAGTAAATCCAGCACGTTTATGGCTATTTTACAGTTGTGGAGGATAGGAAAAAATAAAATAAAATAAAGCACAATAAATCCAAAAGTGTAGCGGTTCCCAGAAACCTTTGACAGGCTGCAGGAGCTGCATATGCCATAAAAACAAGACCTACCGGCGCTGAATAAAAACATCTTCACTTCAGCTTTACCTAACACAATAAATCCAAATATGTAGCCGTTCCAGAAACCTTTGACAGGTTGTAAGTGCTGCATATTCCAGAAAGGCAAGACCTACCGGCGCTGGAAAAAAAAATCTTCACTTCAGCTTTACCTTTGATACTAGACGGACCTACTTTCACTCGGCTGCCGGCAGACAATACAAGTGCCCGTCTAAGTGTCGTACTTGGTTTAAGACCGTGTCTCCTCTAGCAGCAGCCTATATCAAAAACGCCAACTGGACTTATCACCCACTTATAAAAACGTCAACATTGAACTTATACCTCATCGAAAGCGACTAGTATATTTAAACGTCTTGTGTGGGAGATGCGGCAGTTTTTTAATGGTCAAGGAAGACATTGGAGTAAAAAGAAAACAATGGAATCTGATGCGCTAAACCCAAATACCCACAACTTGCAAAAGAAAAAAAAACAAGCGACAAGTCTTCCAATGTCCCATATTGTCAATTATGATTACAGGGTGGAACGATAAAATTGTCGCCCTAGAAAAGACGACATGATTCCATTTCCGTTAAATGAAAACCAGTTTTATTTTTTTTTTGTTGCAGACCATCTACTTGTTGGCCAGTTGTGTACAAATCCCAAGAGCGATAGAAGCCTTCTATCATGTCTGAAAGTGACCCAATGTTCAACAAGCGAGATCGGAGATGCGCCCCAGTACAACGCATGCTCTCTACCGATCCAAGTTATGACAACAGGACCATTGCCAGCACCCTCAAAATGCAAATCTGGATTGCCACGAATGACAAGGACGTGCCCAGGGTGATGAAACCAAAGTTTCCGGCTACGGTTATGATCTTTGGTGTGGTTTCAAGTGAGGGTCACATCATGCCACCTCACATCTTCGAAGCTGGCTTGAAAGTCAACACCAATTTGTACCTGGATGTGCTGAAGAGTGTGGTGATTCCCTGGTGTAATCAGGTGGCCAGTGGCAGACCCTGGGTGAGGCAGGTCATACGTCGAGAACATCACCAACATGACCTCCCACAACACCAAAGCCAGCCTGATCGCTGCCATCCGCTGAGTATTCGCAGAGCTCCCGCCGACGCTTGGGGAAAAGGCATGCTCCCAGTTCTGGGTCCGTATCGAGGCGGTGATCGAGGCTGAAGGTTGCTACATTGAATAGATGTCAGCTCTACTACATAATCAAGTTACCTGAATTGATTTTTTCAGTAAAATTTTTAAAATAAAGCTGTAGTGTAGTTTTCTTTGGACGACAATTTTATCGTTCCACCCTGTAAGTTAAGCTTTTCCCATTTTTCTACCCACTTCCACATACTGCTTGTTTATTGAACAATATGTACATATTTTAATACGTTTTGACACATTTGTGAGCTTTTTTAATCATACTGACATTATATTGTATTCTACAAAGAGAAAGGAAAGAAAAATACATATAAATGATTTAGAAAAAATTTAAAGCTAAAATATTAAATCCACCAACGCGTTTCGACATAGACTATTTAAGTAATGAAACTACGAAAAAATTTCAAATACTTTCTATTTTTGTCATCTGCTGGGTGGGAATTACGAACTTCAAAAAGTGGTTTGAACGAATACAGAAAAATATTCAAAATATTTTCGAGAAGATTACTTCATGAAACGTAAATTTTTCAAACGAATTAAGGAGAAACATAACGTCTATGAAAAGTCAGTTTGTATAGATGGAGAATGAAAGAAAGAAGAATTAAGAAGAAGAGGGAAGAAAGAATAAAGAAGGAGAGTAAGGGGGAAGCGTGAAGAAAAGGGAAATTAGAAATGTCTGTTTAATTATCTTTGTTAGTGTAAGTTGAAATCCTTCAACATAATTTTGGTCAAGTCTGGTGAAATTTCATAGAATCCTGGCTTTTTTTTTTTAGAGTTTTACAATGGGAAATAGCAGAAGAATGTATAATTCTACGTTTTTTTGTTTTTTTCATCATGAAAGAATGCGATGATGTTTGAATGTTGGAAGTCAAATTAATTATTTTTTGGAAATGTTATAAATAACAAATGCGTTGGAAAAATTACCTGATTTAAAGTCTCTTGTGTGTTCCTTGATTCTCTTTGGTAGGTTTCTGCTTGTTTCTTTTATATTAGACCTTGGACAATCTTGGCAGTCTGCGTCGGAATAAGATTTCGTTTTGTTGTTATTATTGTTTCTTAACAATAGTTTGATTGTTTTGGAAGTTCGTGTAATCATCTTTAGAGCTAAACGGTTTAAATTCTTTTCAATAAAAGAAATTGAGGGATTCTGAGGTAGAACTATATATTTTTCTTTTACTGAGGTGTTGGAATTTGATTCTACTTTGGAGTTTTTAGTTTTGTTTAATGAAGTGCATTTGTAGATATTTGTGGCCTTTTTTCTCATCCATTTATACGTATTGTTTGCGTTTTCTTTAAACAACTTTTCTGTCTGATTAAACCACATAACTTAATCAATTATATTGTGTAGATATTAAATGTTTTTGTATAAGTAAAAGAGCGTGGAGGAATGGTTACTGTCATAGGAAAATTTGTATGGCGATCCGAGTTCAATGCCTGGACTTGGCTGTTTGCATTTTACAGAGCGCTAATACCCTTGGGAAAGGTATGAATTCAACTACTCTCCCACCATGTAGGAGTAAATCGAAGGGCAGACTTCTTTAACTTTTGTATGGTAACTGGTTTAAGAGAATGAAAACGCTGATCTTAAACCTGTTAAACTCCACTTAGAAATTGACATTGTCTAGCATCCTGCTTGTTCAGAGGTGTTGGGTAAATTATAGATATGACGATCATTAAATAGGTTCCCAGACTTTTTTCGTGTGAGCACTTTTATTGATAGTACACACATGAAACTCTGCTCCCCTTCGAAGTAATCTCCTCTGGCTGCAATGCACTTGTTGTACCCTTACAACAACTTCTGGAAGACCCCATGGAAGTCTTCTTGTGTGGGCATGTCAATGACCTTTTCACAGCCTCTTTCATCTCCTCAATTATCTCATAACGACAGCCTCTGAGCTTAGGGAATAAGCAAAAGTCACAAGAAGCAAGGTCTGGACTATAGGGAGGGTGGAGAACTGTCTTGATGCCCATCTTGGTCAAATAGTCTGTGACAAGGATGGAGTTGTAGACTGGTGTATTGTTCTGCTGGAAATGTCACTGACCCGATTTGAAGAGTACTGGCCTCATCCTAAGGAATCTCTTCCTGAACTCCCTTAAAGCCTCAACATAGTAACCCTAACGCTAACCCTAACCCTTTGGCCAATCAACTCTGGTCTATTGACTTCCTTACTCCTCCCACATCTCTCATCATCCCTCACAGAATCCCTGCTCGATTCAAGCAAGATGGTCCAAAAGCAGTCTGAAGTATCCCATACGTTTCTGTGGCATTTTTTTCCAAGTTTAAAACAGAATCTTATTGCATATCGTTCTTCTAAAGTGTCTTCACGATCAGATTGCATTTTTGAAATTGATCAGCTGTGACAATCAGGCTTTAGTAGGGTGTATTCCAATTGCTGCTGTAGCTGTTGATTTGAACCTGAAATCATAAAAATTGGTCAGTCATCTCATAAGACGTATAGCAATAACATACTGAATTGTCAAGCGTCTATTCCACTTCGAAATGTCTGTACAAAAAACTTATTAAATTCACAACGTATTTACCCAAAACATCCGGACACAGAAAAATGGTAAAATACAATATATTGTATTTTAGAATTTGTCTGTGTTAGTAAATCATTCATATACGGATGTTTAGATTGGTCCTTAGTGAGAGGAGACTTGACTGAATATACCTCCCATTTCCGAGAACCCCTAGGCAGGCGGGGAATTGCTATCTGATGATCAGAAAAAAAACTCTTTGGTGAACAAAACCCAGTAAATGGTTTAAGCTAACAAAGCAACATGCAAGGAAAAAGAGAAAAAATACAAAGATAACATCAAAACACTTTTTAAAACAATTGAAAGTGTGCTTAAAAGGAATAATTTGTGCTTTAAGTAGTCCAAACTTTGCAGACAGAGGAATGTTTTCTTTTCTTTTTTTTTTTATTTTTTTGTTTAAACATTTGTTCAGTTTGTTTAGTAAAATAAAAATGGAAACTTATTTTTGTTTAATTCCGACGTTAACTTTATTAAAGATATATTCACTGTTTGGTTCGATTAACTTCTGCCACTTTTTAAACAATTTCAGATTCTTCAAGAAACTTCGTTTTCTTCCATCAAAAAGATATTGTAAAGACCCCAATACTAAATATACATGTATATCAGATAATGTGTTACCAGTCTCTCAACGCTTGCTGAACCTGGTGGCCGGTAACAAAGGTTTAGCTTCTCAGGGACGAGCTAATAAGTGATGTACTCCTATGGACCCCCACCTATGGCCGAACAAAAGTAGGACGACCAGCTCGAACATACATTCAGCAGCTATGTGAGGATACGGGATGTAGCCCAGGAGACCTGTCAGAGGCGATGAACGATAGGGAGAAGTGGCGAGAGAGGGTTCGGGATATCCGTGCTAGCGGCACGACATGATGATGATGATGAAGGTCACACAAGAAGTTGGGATTTTGGAAAGGTTAATGAGTCCGTTAGTGATCAGCCTATGACAAATAAGGAGTTTGTCTTTTTGTGCTAGTAATGCCGCTTCCCGTCCCACTTTAGATAGGCTATGATTTGTGTAACGCTCGGCTCTTTCTTTCTTCGACTCTATAAATACCACTTCACGTCTTCCTGATTTGAGTCCATTCTGGAGGGATAATGGCATTTTTCTTGGACCACTCTTCTGACTGTTTTCTTTTCAAAGAACTTGTCATCTATTCGTCTTTGTCTTCGGCAACTTGCACCCGAGAAAATTCTGAAAACCGAGTTTTATTCAAAAAATTCATTTATACAAAAATATTTTTGTCTGATTAAAGTTAACACATTATGCAAAGGGCCGAGGGTAAACCTTTAATTCAAATATGAAATTTACGAAATAAGGATTTTTTTAGGCTGACCTATTCAAGAGATCGAATCGTAAGGTAATCAGAGGTTTAATATCTACTAATTATAATAGATCGGTTTGGTTTGGTTTGGTTTTATGGTAACCCTTGTTTGTTATTCAATGCCAAATCCTCTTTAGACACATATTAAATATATGATTTGTAAACAAATTTTGTAGATACATACAGCTGAATGACTAAACAGTTTTATTTTTAACAAATCAACTTAGCATAAGCAATGGTTCCAAGTATTACTATGTATAACAAAAAATTCAATTAAACATCAGTCATTTACTTACACACGGTTAAATAATAAAACAGTTCTATTTCAAATTTATTCACTTTATTATAAGTCATTTGTTTTCACTGTTTGAATGTAAATCAGTTCTATTTGGTCTGCACATAGGACCATTTCAGGTGCTACCACTCCGAGTCAGAGTGGACCTGGGAGCAATGGCAATGAAGGTGTATCTCACATTCCCAATGCTCCAACATTACTGGAGCCTCACCATCAGATTGTTTAACAGGATACTCGTTGGTGGAAAGGTCTTACGCGTCAGCAGGGATGCAGTCGATATATTCTACTGTCCCAGTCGACTAAGCTAAAATATAACGGATGCGTGAATATTTCCAATCCAAGTCATAAAAGTTTATCATAGGTGTCATCTTTCCCGTCTAAAATATCATCGATTCCTAATATTAAAATACAAATTCAAAGTTTTAAAATTCGTTAAGGATTTTTTTTTTCTTCGTTTAGTTTAAAAGAAAAAAGTCAAACTTGGCTTGATTAATTGTCTTTAATTGGAATCATTTTTAGATGAGGCTTCTTAATCTGAGAATTAATTTTCTTATTTATTGCGGACTTTTTCGGGGCCCGTGGCGCAGCGGATAGAGGCGTTGAGTCTCTGCGGTTCCAGGTGAGCATTGTCAGAAGATAGCGGTTTCAAATCCTACCCAAGCCGGCCAGAGGTTAACTTGGTCAAAAACGTGGTGCGATAGACAACAACTATGGAAGGCAGTAATTACTGGGGATACGGTTACAAGACTCAGCATTCCTATCCGAGGTCGCAGTAAATCACGTGAAGAAGGCCAGAGGTGAAATTTGGCCGTAGTGAAAGAAGAAACAACACAAAAACTACCAAGATGAGGACAAAAAGTCCGCAATAAATAGAAAAATTAATTCTTGGTTTAATTAGTGTTGATAACTGCCTCCCTTTTTCAGTAATTTCGAGACAGCGACCCAAATCTTTAGCCATTCCGTCATAAGGACCCTCTCCTTTTCAGTAATGTTGAGATCAAAAGGGTTTGGTGTTTTTGACGTATCTGTTTTTGTTCTAATTTCAAATGTTTTAATATAGTTTTACTCGGATACAAAATTCTTTGAATAGGATGGTAACCCTTTCTCACATAGAATTATTTTATTGTAACACCTCAAAGAGTAAACATATTTTCTTTTGTTAATGATACCTTCATAATTTATCGGCAGAAATGTGCAATTTTCAAATGAATTAGCAGAAAAGTACTTTTGTAAAACAAAAAGACAAAAGAAAACTTCAAGGACCGTTGCTCATGCATGGTATTTAAGATATAAGCCATATTACTCAGGTTCATTCTGACAATAACGCTTCTAGATATCCTTGCCCGGTCGGCTGGGGCTGTTGAATACACCGACTGCTTCTCTGCGGAGGGGTAAACCCTACCCCAACGAGTGTCCTGGATATGACACTAAACAATCTGATGGTGAGGTTCCAGCAATGCTGAAGCTTTGGGAAATGCAGAGTACTCCTTCATTGCCATCACTCCCAGGTCCACTCTGGCCCGGAGTGGTAGCACCTGATAAGGATCCTATCTATGGGTTAAATAGAACTAAACAATGCTTCTTTCACTATACTCACTTTTGCATTTAAACTGCGTATTTATGTTAAACTGAATTGTTTAAAATAGAACTGTTTTGACATTGGAACAGCGTATAAGCGCTGAGCTGAATTGCTCGAAATAGAACTGTTTTTGACGTCTAAACTGTGTACTTATGCTGAACTGAATTATCTGAAATAAAACTGTTTGACATTTAACATTGTGTAATGCCCAGTCAGCTGGGGGGGCTGTAGAATACACTGACTGCACCTCTGCAGAGGGGTAAAAACCCCACCTAACGAGTGTCTTGGATATGACACTAAACAATCTGATGGTGAGGTTCCAGAAGTGCTGGAGCTTTGGGGAATGCGGAGTACCCTTCATTGCCATCACTCCCAGGGCCACTTTGGCCCGGAATGGTAGCACCTGACAGGGCCCTATCTATAGGTTAAATAGAACTAACAGCATACTTATACTAAAATGAATTGTTTGATTAAACTGAATAGCTTGAAATAGAAATATTTTTGGCAATTAAACCGTACTTACATTTGAACTGCGTGCTTATGCTTAACTGAATTATTTGAAATTGAACTGTTTTCGACATTAAAACTGTATTTACACTTAACTGAATTGTTACATATAACTGCTTGAATATTTTGAAATGGAAATGTTTTTGACAATTAAACTGTGTACTTATGCTAAACTGAACTGTTTTCAATAGAACAGATTATTTACATAAGAATGGATTTGGCGTTAAATAACCTACAAAGGTTAATATGCCATAAAACCCAACAAACCAAACCATCTAGATATCCGTTCTTATAAAAGAATAGCATCTAATAAAAATCTAATTAATTCAGAAAAAAAAACTATTGAAAATAAAACCTATGAATATTTGCTTATTCATACAGAAATCATATTGTCATTTGTGACAGGAAATGTTAGAATTACAAGGACCGGTATCTGTTTCACGACTCAAGTTAAAATTTGATGTCTTTAAAATATGTATTTATTTACCTATTTTTTACAGCGAGAAAAATAAAAACGTTGAAATAAAATGATTTTTTTACTGAACTCAGGTAAAAGACTACCCTTTTGGAGGGCCTCAGAATATATTTACAGTCTCCCCCAACTGAGGGGTCAGACCCCTACCAAAAGTAAGTGTCCTGGGTATGATAATAAACTGCATCTGGTTGTGAGGCTCCATTTCTAGAGATCTGAGAAGTGGTAATTAGTCTTTTGTTGTCATTATTCTCAGTTTCACTCTCACCTGGAATGTTATTACCTGATGGGATCTCATCTATGCGTCGATTGGAGTTTTTCTTTTAATGAGTATTTGATAAAAGCGTTTACAAAAAAAAAAAAAAGAAAGAAATCCTCCTAAGCAACAACTACAGAGAAAATATAAATATAAACATATAATGAACCTGATTCCCAAACTTCTACGCATAAAATAATCCTAAACACTTTGGCATGCCATTTAAAATCAGTCACTTTATCAAACCAATCAATCGGGTAAATGAAAACATTTCTGGTGGGGTATAAATTATTTATATTTTAATAGATTATGTTACGTATGCAGCCCAAGTTGAAAGTTATAGACACAGTGGATTAAAAGCAGGGTCTCATCAACCGAGAAAGACATCGACACGCGGCTAACGAAGGCATGGACAGCTATCGATAAGCTATCGATCGTATGGAAATCAGACCTGACCGATAAAATGAAACGCAGTTTCTTCCAGGCAGCGGTCTATCGATACTACTGTATGGATGCACCACTTGGACGCTAACAAAACGGCTGGAGAAGAAGCTAGACGGCAATTACACAAGAACGTTGAGAGCAATATTGAATAAGTTATGGCGGCAACACCCCACAAAGTACCAACTATACGGCCACCTACCTCCCATCACGAAAACTATCCAAGTTAGTTGGACCAGACACGCAGGACACTGCTGGAGAAGTAGAGAGGAGCTCATAAGTGATGCACTCCTATGGACCCCCACATATGGCCGAGCAAAAGCAGGACGACCTGCTCGAACATACATACAGCAGCTCTGTGAGGATACGTGATGAAGCCCTGAAAACCTCTTAGAGGCGATGAACGATAGGGAGAAGTGGCGAGAGAAGGTCAGGGATATCCGTGTTTGCGGCACGACATCATGATGATGATGATGATGATGGATTCTAAAGACTTTCGCTTTAACTTTTCCACAAAAACTAAGAAGAGGCTTCAGATGACGGGAAAAGAAATTAAAAGAAAAACAGGGTAGCTAAACTAGATAGGCATTGTTGCATTGCTTGAGAAAATTACCAAAGACAAAGACCTGAATAAAAAGAGAAGACGACTGATTGACTGATTGGATGGCAACCTCTCTAGGAGTATTTTCTGAATACAAATCAGAGAATCGAATTTTTATTAAATTTTTTGTGTAGTTGTTTATTAAGAGTTTGTTTCCATTTTTAGGCGCACGGTCCGTCGAATACGATAAGATTTTTACAAGTACTACCACTTCTGATCAAAGTGGACCTGGGAGTAACATCAATGAACAGTTACTCCACATTCTCTCAGAGTAACAGAACTGGTAGATGTTTATCAGATGCAGTTTCGAGTCACACAGATAACACCCACCAACAGCGAATACCGTCTGCGTATTATAAATCCAACAGACAGGAAGAAGATGGCAACGAATGAATAAGAATGGGAAAACTCAAGCAAAAAAAATATTTCTCACTTTATCATCATATTTCAACCACACAATAAACCACTCTAAGAAGGCGGGAGAGACGTGAAATAGCATTTTGGAGTCGATAAAGGAATTGCTACATCGTGACCCACCCCCATTGGACTTGGGGATTTTCATTGCTCTAAAATTTAAGTCGAGCCATACTGTCTGCATGTGAATACAAACTGAGCATGTTCAACCTCTTCCCACTCTAGCATAACCGCTTCCTGCACTTACTGCAAGGTTTCTCAAGGTTGACCACCTGCTTTAAGTCAAGTAATCGCTCAACAAGTTCACTGGTGATTGGAAGTAACGACAATGTTACAGTATATCATAAAACAGAATAGAAAGCTCAGATATTCACTTATATCAGCGACTTTTCCCTCTTCACTTTCTTTTCTTTTCTCTATTTGCAATTGGAAAATCTATGTTTCACAAACCCCTCCTAAATTTGGTGCCTTGGGTGAATTCAATGAGCAATATATGAGATATGTCAGATTTTCCTATCTAATTTCCATAATGTAACTAATAACTCTATTATTTAATATCGGAACTAATCACCACATCTTGAACATATAAAATATTTTATGGTGTCTTGTATGCAATGATATTTAAGTAGCTGAGTGACATTCAGTTCATGTCTTGATAAAGTTATCTCCCTTGGAAACGTCGTAACTATATGAAACAAAAGCAGAGGAATGGTCAGATATTGTAGAATTCATTAGTTGCTGGCCGTTTCTAAGCTGAAGAATCTGTATCACGAACCAAAGTCAAGTGATATTTAAGATCTGCACGATAAATTCTAGCCAGAATCGACAGACTGCTATCGTTAATTTTCTTGGTTTTAATATCACTGTTCTTTTGATGAAAAGAACTCTTTATGTTCGAGCCCAAATCAAGGCCGAAGAAACAGTAACGATAACTGCTTTGATCGGTCTTTGGCAATATATCTAAAGAACTCTCTTTTTCCAACCCGCTTTCTGGAACAAAGATTTGACTTCAACCGTGTTATCATCAAAAGCTTTTGTTTGTTGTCACAAGTTCCTTGCAACATGTAACACCATTAGGTCTAACAAATCTTCTTCTTCCCGTTTCCTTTTTGATTTCAATTCAAAGTATAATTTTTTTTCTATCATAAATTTTATCGTTATGCTAATTGATTGATTGATTGATTTTAACGATGTCAACCCACAGTGACAGAATTTCAATTATTGCTATACAACACTTGTAATTCTATTTCAACATTAGTCATTCGTTTACACACTGATCATGTTTCCAAGTATTGCTTTGTATCACTAACAACGCTTTTGACCGTCGGTCATTAATTTATGGATAGTTAAATGATGTAACACTTCAATTTCTAACAATAGAATTTAGCAAAAGCCATTTGTTTACTCACAGTTTAAATGTCTAACAGTTCTATTTGATCCATAGAAAGGACCCTTTCAGGTGCTACACCTCTGGCTGAGAGTGTACCTTGACAAACAAGCGAAGGAATCATCAACGTAACTTAAATGAATATAAGGCTTGGGGAGCCAGTCAAAGAATATTTCCCCCAAGCCTTACATCTATTTACGTGAAGTGGATGAAACCTTCATTTGTTTTAGTTTAAGTAATGAAGCTTTGTCATTCTTCCATTGATTGAATGATATACGAGGCTCATTAAATAAGTTTCCAGCCTTTTTTTGTATGAGCACTTTTATTGATAGTGCACACATAAAACTCTGGTCCCCTTCGAAGTAATCTCCTCCGGCTGCAATGCACTTGTTGTACCCTTCCAACAACTTCTGGAAGACCCCATGGAAGTCTTCCTGTATGGGCGTGTCAATGACCTTCGTTACAGCCTCTTTCATCTCCTCAATTGTCTCATAACGACATCCTCTGAGCTTAGGGAATAAGCAAAAGTCACAAAAAGCAAGGTCTGAACTATAGAGAGGCTGAGGAACTGTCTTGATACCCATCTTGGTCAAATAGTGTGTGACAAGGATTGAGTTGTGGACTGATGGAAATGCCACTGACCCGATTCGAAGAGCGCTGGCCTCTTCCCAAGGAATCTCTTCCTGAACTCCCTTAAAACCTCAACATAGTAATCTTAACCCTAACCCTTTGGCCAATCAACTCTGGTCTATTGACTTCCTTACTCCTCCTAGACTTCTCATCATCCCTCACAGACTACCTGCCTTCCTTGAATCTCTTAGGCCACTCAAAAACTGATGCTCGATTCATGCAAGATGGTCGAAAAGCAGTCTGAAGTATTCCATACATTTCTGTGGCATTTTTTCCTAGTTTAAATCACAATTTTATAGCATATCGTTCTTCTAAAGTGTCCTTACGTCCAGATTGCATTTTTGAAATTCACCAGCTGTGAAAATAAGGCTTTAGTAGGATGTATTCCAATTGCTGCTGTAGCTGTTCCTTTGGTCAGTCATCTCATAATATATATAGCAATAACATACTCAACTTTCATGAGTCTACAACAATTTTAAATGCCTGTACAAACAAAGTCTGGAAACTTAGTGAAGGCACCACGTACATTTCTTTAACCTTCACTATGGATGAATAGAAGGATAACAATTTACCACTATTGGATGTATTGGTTGAACGCTGTTCGTTTGCTTACGTAACACACACACACACGCACACACACACGCGCGCGCGCACACACACACACACACACACACACACACACATATATATATATATATATATATATATATATATATAAAGCCTACGTTCACCTGTTTGTATTTGAGTTGGGATGCTTTTGCTCCTAAGTCTAGAAAGGTTAATCTGATTAAGTGTCTCATATTCAGAGCTCTTAAGATTTGTTCGGATAATAAGATCAATAGTGAATTTGAACAGATTAAAAAATTATTTTTGAGTTTTTTGGTTATTCTAAGGAAGTCATTGTTGACACCATTAGCAAAACTGTTTATAAGTTTAGGAATAACATCAGGCTTCTTGGCCCTTGTAAATACACAGTTTGTGTTAGACTTCCTTGGATTGGATCTCCTAGCCAGTTGATTGCTAATAAGATTTCTTCCTCTGTTGCACGCTGTTATAATGCGGCTAGGGTTCGAACCATCTTTACAGCTCGCTCTATCTATAGAGATGAGCTCCTTATATCCCCACAAGGCAATTTAACTCATGGATTTCAATGTCACTGTAATGCTACATATATAAGGTGGAGGTGCCCGTGGTGTAATGGTTATCGTCGTAGGAATTGAACACGACGATACGAGTCTGATTGCATTTCACATAGCACTAATACCCTTGGGAAAGGTATGAATCCAATTATTCTCCCTCCAGCTATGGGTAAATAGTAGGACAGATTAGGTTCTTCAGCCTTGGTGAGGCAACTAGTCTAGGAGAAGGAAAACTCTGATTTCAAACCTGTTAAACTCGGCTTAAAAATTGACCTTGTGTCATATCCTGCCCGAGCGGAGGGGTTGGTATATATGATATATAAGGTGCACTTCCCATCGCCTTGAGGTTTGAGTTAAACAGTATGTTCCAAGAGATATCCGTTAACTCACAGCATACAGGTATTCAAAATTGATCGATTCTACCATCTGTGAGCATTTGAATGCTTTTAATAGTTGTGTGGTTAATTATAACGATGAGTGTTTTGTAGTTTTTGTATAGATCGAGGAGTAAACAACATCTTATTGCCCTAGAGGCCAATTATATTTTATTTAATCAGCCTTCTCTAAGCAAACGAACCCTAAACAGTCTCTGAAATTATTAGGAGATACTTCGTGCTTGACTTAGGTTAGTTCTAAAGTTTATTTTCTTTTGTTTTTCTCCCTCCGCTCTTCTTTAGTTAACATTTTCATCAACCATTTTAATTCATCTTATTTACATTGTTTTAAACGACTTCCGAACGTCGTCACTTGATAAATCACGGATGAAAGGGACCTTGCGATTTCAATAAAATTTCTTCATGTTGTAAACCTACGATTTTACATATTTTTCTCGGTATATGGCTTTATACACACACACACACACACACACACACACACACACACACATATATATATATATATATATGTAAAGGCAAATATCTAGAGACATATGCAAAATAGTAGATTTACAATATATATATATATATAGAAATAAATAATGAAATGTAATCCGACAATATATAACGAAAAATTGATAACAAGGTAATATAAGTAGAAGGAGAGATTTATTGAAAAGCAAAGTCGACATTATAGCGTTTCGGTTCAAATGAACCATCATCAGGAATATGTGGGATCATATGTTAAATCAACTATGGATGTTTAAAAGTGATAAATACAAAAACCTACGGAAAATTTGTATAACAAGAAAATTAAACGGCCAACTTTTTCTTGTCATAAAAATTTTCCCTAGGTTATTGTATTTTACACTTTTTACACATCCATCGTTGATTTAACATCAATAATATAACCCCTCATAGTCCTGATGTTGGTTCATTCGAACCGAAACTGTCTAGTTTCGACTTTGCTTCTCAATAAATCTCTCCTACTTGAATTACCTTGTTATCAATTTTTCTTTATATATATATATATATATATATATATATATATATATATATATATATATATATATATATATATTGTAATGATTACTATTGTTGGAATGGACACGGCGATATGAGCTCAAAATCTGGGCTAGATTGCTTGCATTTACACTTGAGCTAATACCCTTGAGAACGGTATGAATCCAACTGTTCTCCCTGCAGCTAAGAATTGGTAACAGGGCAGACTGATCTCTTTAACAACCAGTCTAGGAGGAGAAAAACTTTTAAATGAAACCAGTTAAACTCTACTTAAAAATGACCTTGTGTCACACTGCTTCCACCGAGAAGTAGGTAATATATATCTATACGGGTGTGTTTGTGTGTGTGTTCAAGGCACAACAGGTAAATTGGAGCGTAAAATTAACAGTGGATGACAAAGAAAAGGGGCAAAAAATAAAGACAATTACAGTTATAGAATTGACTACTTTTGTAGAAAGAAGAATGAGAGATGATCTCATTGAAACTTTAAAAATAATCAATGGGTTTACTAATTATGGATTTGGCCTAGTGGGTAGAGTGTTCGCCAATGGCCCAGGAGACCGGAGTTCAAAGAAAGTCTTAAAGAATGTTACTTGATGCCTCCTTGTTTAACACTCAGCAATACAAGGTACGTATCAAGGGTAAAGTGGAGCAATCCAGGGAAAGGAGTAGTGCCCTCCCCTACACCTTGGTGTAGTAGCTACTGAAATAGGAGCCTTCTGGTCACCTTCGACTACAGTCGCCAACTTTACCACTACCTTTTACCAATATTTCTTCTCGAAATGGAAATTTTCAGTCAAGAGAGATTTAAAAAATAATCAGCTAACCAACTGGATTTTTTAAAATAGAGTATATATCTTTTGAATAAATAACCAAATCAGATCAAAACAGAAATAGAGTAAAAAATGCTGGTTAGATTAAATGGTTTTAGAGAAAATGGTAAGAAAAAGAATTTTCGAGGGATTTAGGCGGATAATCGAATAACTTAACAGAATCTGATCTGAGTAATCTCGCACTGTAACGGTCTTTTTAAAAATCTGTATCTAAACTGTAATTAAACTATTTTAACTTTTCTGATCCTAAAAGCAATAGATGAAGGCAATCCAATATATGAATAACTCTAAGATTTCTTATAGATTTCGTGGATAAACCAATAACACACTCGGTCATATCATTGATAACTTCGGAAAAAAAATTATAAAGAAAAATATATATGGAAACACGATGCGGTTTATATGCATAGATATATATTTCACATAACCCTCTATTTTCTTTATCGTTTCTTGTATCGTCGTTCTATTATTCATTTGTTTTTTGTTGGTATTTATTTGCTTCTATTTTATCCTATTTAATTACTTCCTCTATCTCAACTGAAAAAAACTACTCCACTTTGCTCTTTCTTCTTGAACTACGTTTTTTAGCCCCCCCTCTCTCTCTTTTACATTTTTTCGATTAATTTTAATTCTTTTCCTTTGTCGTTTCTGTTTTTCCCCAACGTTCTATTTTTTTTTTTTTTTGTTATTGTTACTTTCTTCTGTTTTCATGACTCTCATATAATCGTGAAATTAATCAAAAATTATTCGCTATACAAGAAAAATACAAAACATTCGATTACCTACAATTTTCTTAATTTCAAATATTCCCACACCCACCATGCACTAAAAAAAATCTCGTTATCGTAAGGAAGGAAATTACCCCCATTGCGATTAATTTTTTTTCTCTGAAATTAAATGCAAACGAATGACATTTATTCCTCTTTTAAACAGCTCAAATGCTAGTTCATATGTAAAATAATGTTTAGGCACATTGGTTAGCTCCTCATGGAGCAGTAGTTTGCAAACTAGTTTGACAGATTAACTATTAATGAGTTAAGTCTTTGATCCTCACTGGTAACCCAGTACTTATAGTTATATAAGGAGACAAAATTATGTTCTAATGGTTAGCAAACTTGTCTCACAGGACAGTAACAACTAGTTTGTGAGTTCGGTTCTCCCAAGAGTCCCGAAACTCGCTGTTTGGTTCCATACTTGCTATGCTTAGCTTAAATTAATTTTTACGTGATGTAATCGTTAGCGACTTATACTAGTAGACCATTGATCATGAGTTCGATTCCTACTAAATGCCTTATTCTACTCACTGTTGCTTACCTAATCTTAAGTAAATGACGACCACATAGATATCAACGGAGAACAATTTTTAGCGTGAACATTTCATACACACAAACATATATATATATATATATATATATATATATATATATATATATATATATATATATAGCAGGTGAGATAAAAATATATCGTGACAAGCATTATTATTTTCGAATTCAAGTGAACACACGTACTCAGCTGAGGATCTTATATAAAAATGTTATAACGTCTAGACCACAGTCTAGACGAATCAGTGCCATTTCTTTTCTATTTGCAATCCCGATACTTTTTGATCAGCGAGTTTTAACAAAATACATTTTCTATTTTATAATTTTTGCCTCCATATTGGGTTATTCCATATTTGTATTCTCTGCATTTTTTAAAATGATTTTACTGTAAATTTAAAAAGTTACCTTAAAAAATATTACCATTAATTTGAATAATTTAATCTAATTAATTTATGGTCTATTTTTTAAGGACAGAATGTTACATGTTATATTTGCTTCTTATATTTACTAGTAACAATTTACTTTACAGCTATCTAAAAAAAATATAAGTGAACAACCTCTAAGAGTGTTAATACAACGCTTCATTTTTTTTTTTTTTTTTTTTTTTTTTGCATGGAGATGTATAACAAAGGATAGTATCTTGATAAATCAGAGACAATCCTTGGTACTTTATGAAATGCTGTCACAATAATTTTGATTGACAGTTCGAGAAATATTTTTTTGCGAAACACATAATAGTGCAAGAGCTGCATTTGTCAAACAGTCTAAGCGCTCTTTGACCTCTTCTTCTTTTCAAATAAGAAGGATCTCATTGGTGAGATTTTAAAACGAGGAGGACATTAAAGAAATAAGATGATATAGCTTCATACCATAAGACAATAGAAAATTCTCTTTTTTGAAAATGTTTCAAGTTAAGAATGTAAAATAATTGGGGTGGTAATTAATTACGTTAATTGTTTTTTTTAATTATTTTTTTAATCATTTTATTATTCAATTTGTTAAGATTGTAGATTGGTGAGAAATTATTCACTCGTATCGGTATCGTCTAAGATATCGTCTCCTGTCAAAATAACGTTGCGGACCCTGGAAACCAAGAAAAAATGCATTCATATCCGGTCATAAGTTTGATGGAAATTAGATAAAAATATAATGAAAATTTATTTTGTTTAATGGCATATTAACCTTCGCGGGTTGTTTAATGTCAAATCAATACTTCTAGGAGGACAGTAGTGATATTATTTAACCCATAGTTAGGATGATGAAGGGGGTCATAACTTTACCAAGAGTATTTGTCCGAAAAAGGAACGTAATAGCGCGACTGGAGTTCGAACTCGGTTCCTACGATTCAGCACTCCAGCACTTTAACTATTAAACCACGAGGACAACCACTAATGCAAGTTTAAGGTTTGGTTTGGTTTCTTTGATTAATGGCATATCAACCTTTGTAGGTATTTAATATTGGGATTTTCCCAACTTTATATGGTAACAATATTGTGACGTTGGCAGGAAGAAAGAAACACAATACGATTTAAAGTGTTATAAAAAAAACATTTATTTAGATAGAAAGAGAGAAAAGAAAATATTGATTGGTTTGCGGGAAAATTTTCCGTAAAAGGCGTCCTTTTAACAGTTACTATTTCCTGTATCCTTTTGGTTGGGATGAGGAAAATAGAGCCTTGTTTCTTGTGTTTCAGTTGCAGGAAAAATCCTCACAAGCGTGTATTGGCGTCTAGAAGACTGAGAGAAAGGGCGGGCACGTCTTGATTCGGAGGAATCACACAAGCAAAAGAGGAAGGGCGTTCGTAGGAAACGGCCTCATAGGGGTTTGGAGAAAATATTTAAAAAAAGGTAGCCTGTGATTGGCTGTTTGTCATCTAATCACTGGGCACCTAGTTAGCGACTCCGTAAATAATTTCAGTATTAATGCCAAAGCCATTCTCCTCGAAGAACAGTAGTGGTACTATTTAACCCATAGCCGGGAGTAAGTTTAAGAGACGAGTGATAATTCATGATCGGATGATGCAATAATTAAGAAGATGACGTAACATTATGACCTTAGCTGAATAAGACACAAAACAGATTATATTAGATGATTTTGAATTCACGATACGACCGTTGGGAAAGCAGTTGAATTACCCTGTACATATATCCATTGATGTGATAGACTAAGATCTTGCAACTTTCGATGTGGTTGGATAAAAATAGAATTAATCTCCGTCTTTTTCTTTTTTACTTATTGTCACCAAGCTAATTTCAATTTCTTAGACATTTCGCTGATATTATCTAAGCTTAGAAAATACGAATACTAAAAATTTCATCCTCGAAAACTGGAATAAAACCTGAAGAAGAAGAAGAAGAAGAAGAAGAAGAAGAAGAAGAAGAAGAAGAAGAAGAAGAAGAAGAAGAAGAAGAAGAAGAAGAAGAAGAAGAAGAAGAAGAAGAAGAAGAAGAAGAAGAAGAAGAAGAAGAAGAAGAAGAAGAAGAAGAAGAAGAAGAAGAAGAAGAAGAAGAAGAAGAAGAAGAAGAAGAAGAAGAAGAAGAAGAAGAAGAAGAAGAAGAAGAAGAAGAAGAAGAAGAAGAAGAAGAAGAAGAAGAAGAAGAAGAAGAAGAAGAAGAATTGTTATTTTTACGACCATTTCACCTGCCTCCACCTCAACAATACATAAATCATGTGTAAAAAAGATTTTATTTTTATTGAATAAGTCTGGTATTACGCTGTTATTTATTATGAACTGGGCATTACAGTAAATGGAATTATGTATGCTTGGGTCAGTTAGTGGCAGATTAACAGAGTAACACTACCTTCTCCGAAAGAAACGTTATGGCGCAGTAAGTAACGTGCTGGACTGTTATATTGTAGAAAGCGAGGTCGAACTCTTGTTCTTCCACGAGGAATGTATTGGCATTAAATAACCCACGAAGGTTGATGCCTTGAAACAAATAAACTGTTAATTTCTCAATACTCAATATTTAGATGGCATATTGTCAGGGACCTAGTTCTTCAATATGTCAGTTAGTTTCACGTTTGGACTCCTCCTTAAACTCGAAGGGGTAGAATTCGACCCATTACTGACAAGGGTTAGTCATTATGTCCTTACCCTCAGGTGCTTTAGAAGAGGCTCAATTTATACTTGATCTTGACTTTAAATCTTCTCTGGTGGGAAGGAGCATATAAAACTACAATTCTTTATGTAAGCAGTTTTAGTGTTACGTATATCATTGTAGGAAATGAAGTCGCTGATCTGAGTTTAAATCTTTGACAAGGCTCTTGTGTTGATTTCACTCTAATCACCTTGAGATTGCCAGGAATCGATCTGTTCCTCCTTGAAATGGGCAAAAAGTTGTACAGACTGGATTCATTAGACTTGGTTCGGCAAACAGTCAAAGAGAAGGAAAACTGAATTCAAAACAGCTTTACTCCATTTAAAAATCGACCTTGTGTCACACTCTGCTCTTGGCAGAGGGGTGAGTGAATATATACTTCATTTCCTCTTTCATTTACATCCTTCTTTTAAAAAATTTAAAAAATAAAAAAAAAACAAGTGATTGACGAAGATCTTGGCAATGTTGCCGATGGCAAACCAGTGATCGACGTAAGACAAAAGAAAAGTTAATTTTAATCAAAAAATACAGATTAACGTGGATATAGAGGACTAAAATATAGACCAAATGTAACAGTCGGGAATACATAAAAAAAACTCACATGACAAGACACCTTGTGACAAAAACTGCACACAACAAAACATCCCCAAAGACATTAAAACAAGATGTGTCTATTATTTGTATTTTTTCATTTCTGATAATCATTTGCTTCAAAAGATGTCTATTTTGAATGTGAAAGCGAATATTTTGTCATGTATTTTTAGCATATTAGCCTCACGACTTAGTGATGAGAATTCACATTGTCACTGTATCACGAGTTATATTCGTTATTGAAAAATGCCTCGTGTTGATATAACAAAGGAATTTTCATTAATCTGAAGTGAAATCAGATTTGCATGCTTGATAAATATATTTAGATCAAATAATATTACCGGCTCATTGGTATAATGGTTAGAGTGTTCACCATGAGACCAGGGTTCAATCCCAGGTCGAGTCATATCAAAGACTCAAAAAATGGTACTTGATGCCTCGTTGTTTAACACTCAGCATTACAAGGTATGGATCAAGGGTTAGTGAAGCAATCCAAAGAAAGGAGTAGTGCTCTTCCCGACACTTTGGTGTTGGAGCTATTAAAAAGGAAGCCGTCGGGACTCTCTTGACTTCGGTCGGTCAACTTATATATATATATATATATATGTGTGTGTGTGTGCGTGTGTGTGTGTGTGTGTGTGGATATCTAATTTTATCCAATATGATAGATTCGAAATAAATATGAACAGAAAAAAAGACACATACATAGAAGGATAAATATGAATAGACTGACAAAGGAAAGATAGATAGATATGAATAGAATGAGCCAGAAAGATATGTATGAATAATATATATATATATATATATATATATATATATATATATATATATATATATATGTGTGTGTGTGTGTGTGTGTGTGTGTGTGTGTCTGTCTGTGTCTGTGTCTGTCTGTCTGCGTGCGTGAATGCGTGCGTGTGTGTGTGTGTGTGTGTATGTAAAACAAAGAAAGAGTGAGAGAAAGATATGAAGAGTATGAGTCAGGAAGATATATAAATTAATAGAATGAGATATGTATCGATAGAATATATATATATATATATATATATATATATATATATATATATATATATATATATGTATATGTGTGTGTGTGTACTTATATATAAAAATGTACGTATATATGTAATCATCAAGGATATATAGATTGATAGATATTCAAACACACACTCCCACACATATGCACACAATCACCCACATACATGCATATACATATATACTTAGAAAGAGAGAGAGAGAGGTGGAGTGAGAGGAGAAAAAAGTATGAACATACTAACGATAGAGAGAAACAGGTTTACACACACACACACACACACACACACACACACACATATATATATATATATATGTATGTATGTATGTATGTATGTATGTATGTATGTAAATATGTATGTATGTATGTATGTAATCATCAAGAATAGATAGATAGATAGATAGATAGATAGATAGATAGATAGATATGAATTCGCAAATAAATTGATTGAAAAAGGAGAGATAGGCACTGAGACATTTAACACCATAAAATGTCACAAATTTACCAGAGTCACATTTCTAAATTTCACTTTTATATACAATTGTTTTCATTAATTGTCCTATATTTGATATTGTTCTATAAAATGTGTTGAACAATTAAAAAAAACGGTCTATAAATCAGAAACTGACTCCAGCAAAAATGCTTATCGTCAAGTGTAGACACTTTTAAGTCGCATCTGTTCCTATTAAGTTTAGGAGCAAAAAAACAATCCTAACCTCTTTCTGCCTTTTTATTATCGTTACATTTTTTGTTTAATTCTTTGCTGTTAATTCTTACAACATTTTACAATATCAACAATTCTGGTAAGTTGCAAAGCGAATGAAATCTTTTTTTTCTTTTCTTTCTCATCAGCTCGATTTGAACAGCCCGGGTATCGACATAAACATGGGTGCTTTACTAGATTCAATGGTTAGTGAGGTTGACTGGTAAACTATTACCAGTGAGTTCAAGAGGCATGCTTAGAGTTACGATTATCATGTTAAATAAAATCGGTGACGCAAGTTCAAATCCTTGAAGAGGCTTCGTGTGTTTCACTTTACGCTAATGCGCACATGGAAAGGTATGAATTCGTTATTTTTTCCCCAAACAGCTATGGGTAAAAATGAGGGCAGACTGGCTTCTTTCGCATTGATAAGGCAACCATTCTAGAAGAAGGAAAACTCTGAATCCAAACCAGCTGTACTCTACGTAAAAATAAAACTTGTATCACATCCTGCCAATGGCAGACTGATTGGATAAAAACACACCAGATAGATTTTTATCACATGAATTTGGCCTTGTGAAAAAAAAAACTTAGTGAATAAAGTCACGTTATTGTGTTGTTATGGTTAACAAGTTGGTTTTGCTTTCCCTAGATATGAAACCTCGTGCCAATCTAAGGTTGACATAGTTCCAGTAGTGCTTAAGTTAACGATCTAGAATATCAGATCATTGAAAGATATTCCCTTTCTCACATGATGCTCATACTGCAAGGCCTTGTGTCAAAGTAAACTTATCTAATAAATAAATAGTAACTCTGATCCTCACAGGATGCATCCTATTTTTTGCCTTAAGCTAGATCAAAGCTGCTTAGTTTGTTTTGGGGGGATATCATGTGGTGATGAAAAAGTTAAGCTAGTCTCGCAGATCAATTACAAATACTGAGTTCCATTTGCGCAAGGTTTCTCATGTTGATGCCCTTGTGCCAAATTAAGATTAGCTTAAAAGATAATTATGCTTGTTTTTTTTAGGAAGATTCACCTCGTGCAATGTGAGTTTGGCCAGTAGACCATTGTTGGTAAGCTCGATTCTCACCACAACGCCCCATATATCAGGCCTTGTGTCAAACTATGCTAAGGTTTGTAAAATACTCTACATAAAATCCTAAACGAAACTATTTCATTTTGTAAAAATTCCTCTAGAAATAGTGAAAAGGTCGGAGCTTAATTTTAAAAGAATCAGAGAGTTATTGGATTGGGGATATTAATTACAATTAAATGGATAATTTAAAAAAATTAAGTTCACTTGTTTAAATAAAATATTTTCCAACATCTAAAAATACGACGATGACGTAATTTATCAAAATAATAATGTTTCTCCCATATTGATTCAGAAACGATCGACGCTTGCGCCGATGTGCAGGAAGGCGGAGTCAACGACGACGCACCGACCGATCGCGGCTGGTGTAACATGAATTAGCTCAAGAAATACCACAGTTATTGATCGCCTCCAACGAGGAGGGTTACGGTCCCTGAGGTTTGGTCCGATTTCCTGAGCCTTACGTGGTTTCACCCGTTCTAATGAACGTTGTGAACTTACACTTGCAAGGCTTAAATTTTGATACAAGTATGCCTCCTTGAAAATCTCCCCTTTTCACTCTCTTCGGTCATCAACCTTTAAAAATGTATCTTTCTACGGAACATATAAACGTTATTTACAATATATAAATTCAGATCAAAACTGTTTAGTAATTAATCAAATAGATCCCCAAATTGCCCTCTTAAATTCTTTTTCTGGCCATTATTTCAGAAATCATTTTATTCAATGATTAAATTTTCTACGCTATTCCTGTTTTAGATCTGATTAAACAATTTCTTCCATAAAAATTTTACTCTATTAGTCAAAAAACACCCAATTTGTTGAAAACATATTTTTGAAATCTACTTTGACAGTAAATTTCCTGTTCGAGGAAAAATATTAAAAAGATATCAATTATAATGAAAAAATCAATTGTTTATTCTGAAAAATTCAATAATATCGCCTCTCGTTCGTCTTTCTTTTGCCCAGTCGGCTGGGGCTGTAAAATACACCGACTGCTTCATTGCAGAGGGGTAAGACCCCCAACGAGTGTCCTGTATATGACACTAAACATTCTGATGGTGAGGTTACAGTAATCCTGGAGCTTTGGGGAATGCAGAGTACTCTTTCACTGCCATCGCTCCCAGGTCCACTCTGGCCCGGAGTGGTAGTATCTGTACCTGATAGAGTCCTATTTATGGGTCCAATGGAACTATTCGAAATTTGTCAGCTGACTGGACTGTTTAAATAATGGTCTAACAAGTACTTTAACATCATCAGTAAATAGTTATGTTTCAGAATTTAGGTAAATAATTCGTGAATATTAAAAACAAAAATGGATCCTGTTCTGATCCATAAGACTACTGATAGGTACCCTTTCTTCTTGCCACTGTTATTGGTAAATAAATTGTAGGGCAGACCCGATTCTCTCGGCGTGATAAAGCAACAAATCTTTGAGAATAAAAACTCTCAATTCAAACAGCTTTACTTCGCTTAAAATCGTCCTTGTGACACCAACTACTTGTAATGGAGGGGTTGGGTAAATACCTACAAGAACATGTCATCATAAGACATGCTGGGCATTGCTGATAAAGTAAGGACGAACTTAAAAGCGATACACAGACACATGAGTGTTAAACGATCTGCATACATTCATCAACTCTGTGCAGATACTCGATGCTATCTAGAGGACTTACCGACTAATGACCGATTGGGACGAAACGCGAGAAAGAATCAAAAGAATCCATACCGTTGACTCGCTTTGCTGATGATAATGACTGAGGGAAAAGAAACAGTACATAAATCATACAGTGGTTGACAATGATATGGAGATATCAAAACTCAAATAATCTTATTTCCAAAACATTTATTAACTTGCAGCCCGAAGGGATTATGTCAAGAAAAACTAATTAAATTTATGGCTTGATTAAATTTGTAATTGGACATTAGATATACGTTAATTACATGTCTCAACAAAAAAGAAAGAGAAAATGTTTTCTAACCTAATGATTATGGTGTGAGAGACAAAATCATTTCACAAAAGAAATATGTCATGTTTTTCGAATCGCAGTCTGGCACAATCTTATCTGAGTGACGTACTCAGTGAGGATCAAAATTACTTCCCTATTGTCTTTAATTGGAATCATTTTGAGATGAGGCTTCTTAATCTGAGAATTAATTTTTTATTTATTTTTGTCCTCATCTTGGTAGTTTTTGCGTTGTTTCTTCTTTCATTACGTTTCGGGGCCCGTGGCGCAGCGGATAGAGGCGTTGAGTCTCTACGGTTCCAGGTGAGCATTGTCAGAAGATAGCGGTTTCAAATCCTACCCAAGCCGCCAGAGGTTTACTTGGTCAAAAACGTGGTGCGATAGACAACAACGATGAAAGGCAGTAATTACTGGGGAACAGTTCTATTACAAGCAATTCAGTTCAGCCTAGGCCAGAATTATCGGACTCCAAATGAGATTTAAATTAATATGAAGGTCTGCTAGACGAACTCGTTAACAATTACACCGGGAGATGTGCTTACAATAACTGTTATCGTTAAGTGGTCACTCATCTATACAGTGAACAAAATCATCGCTCCTTAACTTTGGTGATGTGGAAGGAAACGTTGCCTGCAGTGTGTCTTGATCGTAAGGTATCTTCATTGTTATTTACTAAGATTAGTTTTGATGCGACACTAAGTCAGAAATATGGCGCACCCAGTGAGAATTAAATTTACTCTTAGTGGTCAGCCAAACTAGTTCGTGGTTTAAGATATCCCTTAACAAGGCTTTCGAGATTTTATAACATGAATAATTTTATTTAATAATAATCATTCGTTCGCACTAAGTTATATGGCTTTGCTAATTCTTATGAGATACTAATTATTTTAAAACGAATCTCCGCGACTCATACATAGGACCTTAACACTCCAGGTCAGTGTGGACTTGAGAGTAATAGAAATTAAAAGTTATTTTCTAAATTTCCTTATTATTCTTCGACTAAACTGACACACAGACCTTAAGTTGCTTCAGTGGCTGTTGTTACAAAATGGTCACTCATCACTGAACTGACTCATCGCTTCTTGACCAAGTCGATCTAGGAGGGACTGGTTATTTTAACATGACCTTACCGTAGGACAACCCAATAGTTATTTACTAAGCTTAGTAGAGTTTTGGCTTAGTGCGAAAGTGAGAATCAAACTTACAAAATATGGATAATTCCAAGCTCTCATTTCATTATACCCTCACCGAATAAAGTTAATAATTTTATTTTATTTTCATGTTTTTTTTTTTTACTAAGCTTCGCCTAGTCTGGCACATTTGCTTCAATATTTAAGCTTAATTAATTTGTGGCACAAGGCCAGAGTTATCAAGCTCTAAATCATTATTAATGGTTGTCAGGCAAAATCATGAAGCATTGCACCCCGAGGGGCTCTTTCTTCTTCATATTTATTATCTTAGTTATTTGAAGAATTTGACATGGGCAGCGATGTTACTACTTGTCTTTTCGATTTGTATGAGTCAACATTGTTAATGATTACGAAGTTCATTGAGGAAAAACAACATGGCCCCTCTTTTGTTTTGCTGCTTGTCACGCGGCTATGTTGACTGCTACGACGGGAAGGTTGACGACCGTTTGTATTGTTGTCAGTTTTGCTATGACACACTATGGTGTCAGGGGAATGAAATAGGACGATCAAGGCAAGTAACAATGCTACAACCTGTCATAGTGTTGAACAAACAAGCTTTTCATTCAAAGAAAGGAAAAGCCGCATAGTAAATTAGCAAAAATAAGACGAAAGCAACAAAGACGGGACATTATACCAATGAAAAGATATAAACAAAAAAGGAATAAGATTAAAAAGCAAATAACCGTATATATTCCTGTATAAGTCGAATTTTGGAAACCTTGGCAAAATTGATTGGACATACTTGAAAAACAAATTGTAAGATTCAAATTAAAACATAAATGGATTGAAAATTAATATATTGATTCATTGATTTTAATGTCAACCCATCAAGAGTAATGCTGTAATATAATGGCCGAAGGATTTCGTTTTATATATCTTGCCTTTCGGTTTAGTTAGGCAGAGAACCTTTCACTTAGTGCATGGGTTAGTTTGGTGCAAACATGAGCGCAGGTGTTCACGCGCGCACGAGGAGGATGTGTCATTCAGAGATGTCAAAATAAAAATCCCAGATAGGAAATGAGACCAGGAGATGTGAATGACGTCATGCCCGGAAGCGCTGAGGATTTGGGTGATTTGAGAAAAGTCAGTGAGTTGAGTTTTTGCCTCCGAAAAAGAAGGTTGACTTTCGGAGCTCGCCGAGGCCTTTCCCCGGGTGCCGCACGTGGTTTTGGGGCAGGTGGAAAAGTCAGCATAGAAAGATTGTGTATCTCTCTCCTGAAGTCGAAAAACCTTTAAACTCAAAGGTAATAAAAAGTTTCGTACCTGAACTAAGAAGTCGTAAGTGTTTTTATGTTTCGGGATTCCTATGTTATCTATATATGAGTTATGAACATTCTATGTACGTTTTGCGTATTCATATCAGTGGCTGTATTTTTGGACCCGTTATGTAACAATGCTTTGTGTTGGGTTGGCAGTGTTGGCTGAGGTCGGACTGGAGCGTTGGTGGTTCATACGGTACATTGTTGTGTTGTGTCCGCTTGAAGACTGGACTCTGGACGTCTAGAGTCTACTGACTGCGGATTATTGCCGCTTATATTTATTCTATATGTATGCGGTATAACGGTATTTGCAAAGCACGTGTGTGAGCGTGTGTCGCTTCAGTGAAACGTCCCTGAATGACATTCTTCCAGCTGCTGTACACCTAGAAGTTAGAGAATCGCGTTCATAATATATTTATAAATTTCTTTTTCGATCTTGATTTATTATTGCAGAAGTAAGTATTAACAAAGATACAGGTGACTTTGGAAAATATTTTGTTTGATTTGGTTTCTTTGTTTACTGGCATATCAAACTTCGTGGGTTAAATAACGCCAAATTCATTTCTGTAGGACGGCAATTTAACCCATAGCTGAGGCGATAAGGGCGGGGTTCATGCCTTTCACATGTGTATTTGTCCCAAATTGAATATAAAAAAGCAACTGAAGTTCGAACTCGCTTAATTACAATCTCTTAGTTCAGCACGTTAACCACTACACCATGGCGACTCACACTACGGAAGTTTTGATGAAGACCTTAATACTCTTTGGGAACGGAATAATTCGTTCAGAAATGACTGATTGGTTGATTGATTCACTGAGTGACTCTTTTGGGGTTATTTTATTCCTTGAGGTTAGAGAATCGTGTTCATTGGACATTTATATTTATATCTTTGTGTAGATGTTGCTCGAGAGTTGTTTTTTTTTTAATTTTTGGCTCATAGCTATATAATATATTGTATGCCTATCCAACAAATAATTTGGACGTAGTTGAATCGATTCAACTATTCTAATCTATCATTAATCGTTATATAGCTTCAAGTAATTATCTATAAGTAGTAATAATCTTCTTTTTTTGCACAAAGTTAGATGATCTCAAGTAACTAGAATTATTATTACTTCAAGTAACCATAGTTGACACTTGATTTAATACTAATTATATTCAAACAAGTATTTGGTCCAAAGATAAGACCCAAACAGGTACTACTCCTCTAGATCAGAGTAGACCTGGGGAAAATGGCAATGAAAGAGTACTCCACACACCCCATATCTCCTGAGTCTTACCATTAAATACAATTTCATGTCATACCTCATCATCATCAAATTGCGCTGACTGCACGGATTTCCCTGACTCTCTCTCTCTCTCTCTCTCTCTCTCTTTCTCTCTCTCTCTCCCTCCATCCGTCCCTATCATCCATCGCTCCTGGAAGTTCTTTCAAACTACGTCCTGCGTCCGCACAGAGCTATTGTAGGTAAGTTCTTGTAGGTCAGCCAACACAGACTCGTCTGTGTGTAGAGGTCCGTTAAAGAAAGTCACTTATGGGTTCGTTCTTTCTTCTTCTGTTGTGTCCCGCGTGTCTTGTTCGTCTTGCATTGACGATTTGTAAAACGAGAGAAAAGTGACCGTACAGCTGTCGTTTCATGGGATGTTGTTTCCAGGATTTATTCAAAATAGCTCGTAGCATTCTTATGTTGCTTCCATCTAGCTTTTTCTCTATTGTCATGTCTGCTGGGGCTGTAGAATACACCGACTCCACCTCAGCAAAGGGGTAAGACCCCTTCCAACTAGTGTCCTGTTATGACACTAAACAATCTGAGGTTCCAGTAATGCTGGAGTTTTGGGGAATACGGGCTACCCCTTCATTGCCATCACTCCCAGATTCATTCTGGCCCGGAGTGGTAGCACTTGATGGGGCTCAATCCATGCGTCAAATAGAAATAAACAGCGTACTTATGCTAAACTGAATTACTCGAATAGAACTGATTTGACATCTAAACTTCGTACTAATGCAAAATTGAATTGTTTAAAATAGAACTGTTTTTGAATCTGTACTTACGTTAAACTTAATCGGTTGAATTATAACTGTTTGACTTAACTGAATAGCATGAAATAAAAATATTTTGACTACTTAAGTGTGTACTCATGCTAAACAGAATTGTTTGAAAGAGAACTGATTATTTGTATAAAAATGGATTTGGCGTTAAATAACCTAAAAAGTTTAATATGCCATAAAAGCCAACGACACAACCAACCAACAACTTTCTCTCTATGCGTTTTGTTATGTCATACCTAGAACTGCCCTTTTTTTTAAATTCTCATCCTACTGCAGGGGTTACTATATTTACCCAACCCCTCCGCTCGGACAGGATATGACACAAGGTCAATTTTTAAGCGGAGTTTAACAGGTTTGAATTCAGAGTTTTTCTTCTCCTAGACTAGTTACCTCACCAAAGCTGAAGATCTTAGTCTGCCCAACTATTTACCCATAGCTGGAGGGAGAGTAATTGGATTCATACCTTTCCCAAGGGTATTCGTGCTATGTAAAATGCAATCAGTCTCGTCCAGAATTTGAACTCGTGTCGCCGTGTCCATTTCCTACGACGATAACCATTACACCTCGGGCACCTCCACAACTGCAGGGGTTACAGTCAGCCTATTGTATACCTCGCCAACAGGGCATAGGGATGGAAGAGGAACAGCCATTAGCTTTAAGATATTTTAATGAAACAGCAATTTCGTGAACATAAATCACGAGTCGACCTGTATATATCGAAGAATCGTTATTTACAAAGGTTAGCTTTGTTGTGGCTCAAGAACGGAAGAGAGAATCGAACTCACACAAAAAAAAAGGTCGGCTAATTTGGTAATTTAACTAGTTAAACATTACACCACGTCAGGTGCCCATCATATGAACTAATACTGTGTTCTGCTAAACAAAAATACAGATACTATAGAGTGTCCTGTAATATAATGGTCGAGGGATTTCGTTTTATGCCTTTGGGTTTAGTTAGACTGAGAACCTTTCTGCTCAGTGCATGGATTACTTATGTGCAACATTAACGCAGGTGTTCACGCGTGCGAGCGGAGCGGACGTGTCACTCAGAGATATCACAGTAGCCCAGATGGGAAACGGGGCTAGCAAGCACGAATGATGTCACGCACCGGAAGCGCGCGGAGGATTTTGG
>OY757921.1:4909916-4913924 GCA_963585895.1 Sepioteuthis lessoniana | reverse complement strand
TTTTACACTTTTTACACATCCATCGTTGATTTAACATCAATAATATAACCCCTCATAGTCCTGATGTTGGTTCATTCGAACCGAAACTGTCTAGTTTCGACTTTGCTTCTCAATAAATCTCTCCTACTTGAATTACCTTGTTATCAATTTTTCTTTATATATATATATATATATATATATAATATATATTATATATATATAATATATATATATATATATATATATATATATATATATATATTGTAATGGTTACTATTGTTGGAATGGACACGGCGATATGAGTTCAAAATCTGGGCTAGATTGCTTGCATTTACACTTGAGCTAATACCCTTGAGAAATGTATGAATCCAACTGTTCTCCCCGCAGCTAAGAATTGGTAACAGGGCAGACTGATCTCTTTAACAACCAGTCTAGGAGGAGAAAAACTTTTAAATGAAACCAGTTAAACTCTACTTAAAAATGACCTTGTGTCACACTGCTTCCACCGAGAAGTAGGTAATATATATCTATAAGGGTGTGTTTGTGTGTGTGTTCAAGGCACAATAGGCAAATTGGAGCGTAAAATTAACAGTGGATGACAAAGAAAAGGAGACCGGAGTTCAATCCCACGTCGAGTCATACCAAAGTCTTAAAGAATGTTACTTGATGCCTCTTTGTTTAACACTCAGCAATACAAGGTACGTACCAAGGGTAAAGTGGAGCAATCCAGGGAAAGGAGTAGTGCCCTCCCCTACACCTTGGTGTAGTAGCTACTGAAATGGGAGCCTTCTGGTCACCTTCGACTACAGTCGCCAACTTTACCACTACCTTTTACCAATATTTCTTCTCGAAATGGAAATTTTCAGTCAAGAGAGATTTAAAAAATAATCAGCTAACCAACTGGATTTTTTAAAATAGAGTATATATCTTTTGAATAAATAACCAAATCAGATCAAAACAGAAATAGAGTAAAAAATGCTGGTTAGATTAAATGGTTTTAGAGAAAATGGTAAGAAAAAGAATTTTCGTGGGATTTTGGCGGATAATCGAATAACTTAACAGAATCTGATATGAGTAATCTCGCACTGTAACGGTCTTTTTAAAAATCTGTATCTAAACTGTAATTAAACTATTTTAACTTTTCTGATCCTAAAAGCAATAGATGAAGGCAATCCAATATATGAATAACTCTAAGATTTCTTATAGATTTCGTGGATAAACCAATAACACACTCGGTCATATCATTGATAACTTCGGAAAAAAAATTATAAAGAAAAAATATATATGGAAACACGATGCGGTTTATATGCATAGATATATATTTCACATAACCCTCTATTTTCTTTATCGTTTCTTGTATCGTCGTTCTATTATTCATTTGTTTTTTGTTGGTATTTATTTGCTTCTATTTTATCCTATTTAATTACTTCCTCTATCTCAACTGAAAAAAACTACTCCACTTTGCTCTTTCTTCTTGAACTACGTTTTTTTAGCCCCCTCTCTCTCTCTTTTACATTTTTTCGATTAATTTTAATTCTTTTCCTTTGTCGTTTCTGTTTTTCCCCAACGTTCTATTTTTTTTTTTTTTTTTGTTATTGTTACTTTCTTCTGTTTTCATGACTCTCATATAATCGTGAAATTAATCAAAAATTATTCGCTATACAAGAAGAATACAAAACATTCGATTACCTACAATTTTCTTAATTTCAAATATTCCCACACCCACCATGCACTAAAAAAAATCTCGTTATCGTAAGGAAGGAAATTACCCCCATTGCGATTAATTTTTTTTCTCTGAAATTAAATGCAAACGAATGACATTTATTCCTCTTTTAAACAGCTCAAATGCTAGTTCATATGTAAAATAATGTTTAGGCACATTGGTTAGCTCCTCGTGGAGCAGTAGTTTGCAAACTAGTTTGACAGATTAACTATTAATGAGTTAAGTCTTTGATCCTCACTGGTAACCCAGTACTTATAGTTATATAAGGACACAAAATTATGTTCTAATGGTTAGCAAACTTGTCTCACAGGACAGTAACTACGAGTTTGTGAGTTCGGTTCTCCCAAGAGTCCCGAAACTCGCTGTTTGGTTCCATACTTGCTATGCTTAGCTTAAATTAATTTTTACGTGATGTAATCGTTAGCGACTTATACTAGTAGACCATTGATCATGAGTTCGATTCCTACTAAACGCCTTATTCTACTCACTGTTGCTTACCTAATCTTAAGTAAATGACGACCACATAGATATCAACGGAGAACAATTTTTAGCGTGAACATTTCATACACACAAACATATATATATATATATATATATATATATATATATATATATATATATATATATATATATATATATATATAGCAGGTGAGATAAAAATATATCGTGACAAGCATTATTATTTTCGAATTTAAGTGAACACACGTACTCAGCTGAGGATCTTATATAAAAATGTTATAACGTCTAGACCACAGTCTAGACGAATCAGTGCCATTTCTTTTCTATTTGCAATCCCGATACTTTTTGATCAGCGAGTTTTAACAAAATACATTTTCTATTTTATAATTTTTGCCTCCATATTGGGTTATTCCATATTTGTATTCTCTGCATTTTTTAAAATGATTTTACTGTAAATTTAAAAAGTTACCTTAAAAAATATTACCATTAATTTGAATAATTTAATCTAATTAATTTATGGTCTATTTTTTAAGGACAGAATGTTACATGTTATATTTGCTTCTTATATTTACTAGTAACAATTTACTTTACAGCTATCTAAAAAAAATATAAGTGAACAACCTCTAGGAGTGTTAATACAACGCTTCATTTTTTTTTTTTTTTTGCATGGAGATGTATAACAAAGGATAGTATCTTGATAAATCAGAGACAATCCTTGGTACTTTATGAAATGCTGTCACAATAATTTTGATTGACAGTTCGAGAAATATTTTTTTGCGAAACACATAATAGTGCAAGAGCTGCATTTGTCAAACAGTCTAAGCGCTCTTTGACCTCTTCTTCTTTTCAAATAAGAAGGATCTCATTGGTGAGATTTTAAAACGAGGAGGACATTAAAGAAATAAGATGATATAGCTTCATACCATAAGACAATAGAAAATTCTCTTTTTTGAAAATGTTTCAAGTTAAGAATGTAAAATAATTGGGGTGGTAATTAATTACGTTAATTGTTTTTTTTAATTATTTTTTTAATCATTTTATTATTCAATTTGTTAAGATTGTAGATTGGTGAGAAATTATTCACTCGTATCGGTATCGTCTAAGATATCGTCTCCTGTCAAAATAACGTTGCGGACCCTGGAAACCAAGAAAAAATGCATTCATATCCGGTCATAAGTTTGATGGAAATTAGATAAAAATATAATGAAAATTTATTTTGTTTAATGGCATATTAACCTTCGCGGGTTGTTTAATGTCAAATCAATACTTCTAGGAGGACAGTAGTGATATTATTTAACCCATAGTTAGGATGATGAAGGGGGTCATAACTTTACCAAGAGTATTTGTCCGAAAAAGGAACGTAATAGCGCGACTGGAGTTCGAACTCGGTTCCTACTATTCAGCACTCCAGCACTTTAACTATTAAACCACGAGGACAACCACTAATGCAAGTTTAAGGTTTGGTTTGGTTTCTTTGATTAATGGCATATCAACCTTTGTAGGTATTTAATATTGGGATTTTCCCAACTTTATATGGTAACAATATTGTGACGTTGGCAGGAAGAAAGAAACACAATACGATTTAAAGTGTTATAAAAAAAACATTTATTTAGATAGAAAGAGAGAAAAGAAAATATTGATTGGTTTGCGGGAAAATTTTCCGTAAAAGGCGTCCTTTTAACAGTTACTATTTCCTGTATCCTTTTGGTTGGGATGAGGAAAATAGAGCCTTGTTTCTTGTGTTTCAGTTGCAGGAAAAATCCTCACAAGCGTGTATTGGCGTCTAGAAGACTGAGAGAAAGGGCGGGCACGTCTTGATTCGGAGGAATCACACAAGCAAAAGAGGA